>CAWUFW010020534.1:0-148542 GCA_963921515.1 Calotriton arnoldi
GGGTGCAGATGGGGGCATTAGTCCCCAATCTGCCTTGCCGGGGGGGCAAAAGCCCACTAGACGCCAGGGAGTTTTTGGGAGCAAATTTGAATTAGGGTGGGGGCTCCCAAAAGGGCATGCCCATGCCCCCACCCCCTCCCCTGCAAAAATAACAGCCTTCCTGCCCCCCCTGGGGGCAGATGGGGCAGTAGCCCCAATCTGCCCCCGCGGGGGCAAAAGCCCACTAGACGCCAGGGATTTTTGGGCAAATTTTTATTAGGGTGGGGGCATTGGCATGCCCGTTTTGGGCAGCCCCACCCTAATTAAAATTTGCCCAAAACTCCCTGACGTCTATTGGGCTTTTGCCTCTGGGGGGCAGATGGGGGCATTAGCCCCCAATCTGCCCCACCGGGAGGGCAAAAAGCCCACTAGATGCCAGGGATTTTTGGGGCAAATTTTAATTAGGGTGGGGGCATTGGCATGCCTGTTTTGGGCAGCCCCACCTAATTAAAATGTGCCCAAAAGCTCCCTGACGTCTAGTGGGCTTTGCCCCCTGGGGGCAGATGGGGGCATTAGTCCCCAATCTGCCTTGCCGGGGGGGCAAAAGCCCACTAGACGCCAGGGAGTTTTTGGGAGCAAATTTGAATTAGGGTGGGGGTTCCCAAACGGGCATGCCCATGCCCCCACCCCCTCCCCGCAAAAATAACAGCCTTCCTGCTCCCCCTGGGGGTCAGATGGGGCAGTAGCCCCCAATCTGCCCCCGGGGGGCAAAAGCCCACTAGACGCCAGGCATTTTTTTGGGCAAATTTTAATTAGGGTGGGGGCATTGGCATGCCCGTTTTGGTCAGCCCCCACTCTAATTAAATTTGCCTAAACTCCTGGCACCTAGTGGGCTTTTTGCCTCCTGGGGGCAGATGGGGGCATTAGCTCCCATCTGCCCCGCTGAGTGGGGGCAAAAGCCCACTAGACGCCAGTGAGTTTTTGGGGCAAATTTGAATTAGGGTGGGGGCTGCCCAAAATAGGCATGTCCATGCCCCCACCCCCTCCCTGCAAAAATTACAGCCTTCCTGCCCCCCCTGGGGGGCAGATGTGGCAGAAGCCCTCAATCTGCCCCCCCCCCCCAGGGGGGCAAAAAGCCCACTAGACGCCAACGATTACACTGGCTTTTTTATGTGTGGGGGTGGGGGCTGCTCAGAATGGGCATACCAATGCCCCTACCCCCAAAAAAATAGCCACAGAGTTTCTGCCCCCTTGGGGGCATATCGAAGCAACCCCACCCCCGATATCCCCCAGGGCGGCAGAAAGCCGACTAGGAACATATTTGTTTTTAGCAATATGCCTACCTGTGGATTTTGGGCCCTAGCGCAGCCGGCACATAGGAAACCTAGCAAACCTGTACATTTTTGAAAATTAGACACCCAGGGGAATCCAGGATGGGGTGACTTGACTGGCTCTCACCAGGTTCTGTTACCCAGAATCCCTTGCAAACCTCAAAATGTGTATAAAAAACACATTTTCCTCACATTTCTGTGGTGGAAAGTTCTGGAATCTGTGTGGATCCACAAAATTCCACTCACCCCGCATTCCCCAAAGTCTTCCGAGAAAAATGGTACCTCACTTGTGTGGGTGGGTCAAGTACCCGCGACAGGCAAGGGCCCAAAACCTAGTGAGGCGACATCAAAATTACCTATCACAAACCAACCTGGTTTTGCACGGGGGTTACCTGGGTTTTGGCCCCGGGTCGGCGGCCACCTAGGGAAACCTACAAAACCCACACATTTCTGAAAACTAGACACCCGGGGATTCCAGGGAGGTATGGCTTGTGTGGATCCCCAACGTTTTCTTACCCAGAATCCCTGCAAACCTCAAATTTATCTGAAAAAAATCACTTTTTTACACATTTGTGTGTGGGAAAGTTGTGGCATCACCGGGCTGACACAAATTTCCTACCAGCCAGCGTTCCCCTGGTCTCCCGATAAAAATGGTGCCTCACTCGGGTGGGAGGCCCAAGTACCCGCGACAGGCAAGGGCCCAAAACGTATTGAGGCGACATCAAAATTGCCTATCACAAAACCACCTGGTTTTGCAAGGGGAGTCCCATGACTTTTGGCCCGGGCTCGGCGGCCACCTAGAGAAACCTACCAAACCCACACATTTCTGAAAACTAGACACCCGGGGGATTCCAGGGAGGTATGACTTGCGTGGATCCCCCAACGTTTTCTTACCCAGAATCCCCTGCAAACCTCAAATTTTGCCAAAAAATGCACTTTTTTCTCACATTTCTGTGGTGGAAAGTTCTGGAATCTGCGTGGATCCACAAATTTCCTCCCACCCAGCGTTCCCCCAGATCTCCCGATAAAAATGGTACCTCACTTGCGTGGGTGGGTCAAGGACCCGCGACAGGCTAGGGCCCAAAAGCTATTGAGGCGACATCAAAATTACCTATCACAAACCAACCTGGTTTTGCATGGGGGTCCCATGAGTTTTTGGCCCGGGGCTCGGAAGCCATCTAGGGAAACCTATCTAACCCACACATTTCTGGAAACTAGACACCCGGGGGAGTCCAGCGAGGTATGGCTTGCGTGGATCCCCCAACGTTTTCCTACCCAGAATGCCATGCAAACCTCAAATTTAGCTGAAAAAACCACATTTTCCACATATTTTTGGGTGGAATCACCGTGCCGGCACAAATGTCCTACCACCCAGCGTTCCCCTTGTTCTCCCGAGTAAAATGATACCTCACTTGTGTGGGTGGGCCAAAGGCCTGTGGCTAGGAAGAGCCTAAAACATAGGGATTTATAGTATAGCACCGAGAATTCTAAGCGCTACATTTTTTTAAAAATAAGTTTTTAGCCAATTCTGCTTTGGACACCCACACAAGTGAGGTATCATTTTACTCGGGAGAACAAGGGGAACACTGGGTGGTAGGACATTTGTGCCGGCACGGGGATTCCACGCAAAAATATGTGGAAAATGTGGTTTTTTCAGCTAAATTTAAGGTTTGCATTGCATTCTGGGTAGGAAAACGTTGGGAGATCCAGGCAAGCCATACCTCATTGGACTCCCCGGGTGTCTAGTTTTCAGAAATGTTTGGGTTTGGTACTTTCCCAAGATGGCCACCGAGCCCGGGGCCAAAATCTCAGGTGCCCCCCCAAAACCAGGTAGTTTTGCTATAGGTAATTTTGAAGTATCCAGAGTACGATTTGGGCCATTTCCTGTTGCAGCCACTGTGCCTACCCACACAAGTGAGGTACCATTTTTATCGGGAGACCTGGGGGAACGCTGAGTGGGAGGAAATTTGTGGATCCACGCAGATTTCAGAACTTTCCATCACAGAAATGTGAGAAAAAAGTGAATTTTTGGGCGGAATTCGAGGTTTGCAGGGGATTCTGGGTAGGAGAATGATGGGGGACCCATGCAAGCCATACCTTGATGGACTCCCCGGGTGTCTAGTTTCCAGAAATGTGTGGGTTAGGTAGGTTTCCTAGATGGCTGCCGAGCCCCGGGCCAAAAACTCATGGGACCCCCATGAAAAACCAGGTTGGTTTGTGATAGGTAATTTTGATGTCGCCTCAATAGCTTTAGGGCCCTTGCCTGTCGCGGGTCCTTGACCCACCCATGCAAGTGAGGTACCATTGTTATCGGGAGACCTGGGGGAATGCTGGGTGGGAGGAAATTTGTGGATCCACGCAGATTCCAGAACTTTCCACCACAGAAATGTGAGAAAAAAGTGAATTGTTCGGCGAAATTTGAGGTTTGCAGGGGATTTTGCGTAGGAGAATGATGGGGACCCACGCAAGCCGTACCTCGCTGGACTCCCCCGGGTGTCTAGTTTCCAGAAATGTGTGGGTTTGGTAGGTTTCCCTAGATGGCTGCCGAGCCCCGGGCCAAAAACTCATGGGACCCCCCATGCAAAACCAGGTTGGTTTGTGATAGGTAATTTTGATGTCGCCTCAATAGCTTTTGGGCCCCTGCCTGTCGCGGATCCTTGACCCACCCACGCAAGTGAGGTACCATTTTTATCGGGAGACCTGGTTGAATGCTGGGTGGGAGGAAATTTGTGGATCCACGCAGATTGTAGAACTGTCCACCACAGAAATGTGGGGAAAATGTGTTTTTTGGACAATTTTTTAGGTTTGCAAGGGATTCTGGGTAACAGAACCTGGTGGGAGGCAGTCAAGTCAGCCCATCCTGGATTCCCTGGGTGTCTAGTTTTCAAAAATGTAGAGGTTTGCTAGGTTTCCCTAGGTGCCGGCAGAGCTATGGTTCAAAAACTACAGCTAGGCACTATGCCAAAAAAGGGTAATTTTTCACTGCGAAATTGAGGTGTGTCCACGTTGCGTTTTGCGCCATTTCCTGTCGCGGGCACTAGGCCGACCCACACAAGTGAGGTACCATTTTTCTCGGAAGACTTTGGGGAACGCGGGGTGGGTGGAAATTTGTGGATCCACGCAGATTCCAGAACTTTCCACCACAGAAATGTGGGGAAAATGTGGGTTTTTTGACAATTGTTTAGGTTTGCAAGGGATTCTGGGTAACAGAACCTGGTGGGAGGCAGTCAAGTACCCCATCCTGGATTCCCCTGGGTGTCTAGTTTTCAAAAATGTATAGGTTTGCTAGGTTTCCCTAGGTGTTGGCAGAGCTATGGTTCAAAAACTACAGCTAGGCACTATGCCAAAAAAGGGTAATTTTTCACTGCGAAATTGAGGAGTGTCCACGTTGCGTTTTGCGCCATTTCCTGTCACGGGCACTAGGCCGATCCACACAAGTGAGGTACCATTTTTCTCGGAAGACTTTGGGGAACGCGGGGTGGGTGGAAATTTGTGGATCCACGCAGATTCCAGAACTTTCCACCACAGAAATGTTGGGAAAATGTGTTTTTTTGACAATTTTTAGGTTTGCAAAGGACTCTGGGTAACAGAACCTGGTGGGAGGCAGTCAAGTCACCCCTTTCTGGTTTCCCCTGGGTGTCTAGTTTTCAAAAATGTATAGGTTTGCTAGGTTTCCCTAGGTGCCGGCAGAGCTATGGTTCAAAAACTACAGCTAGGCACTTTGCCAAAAAAAGGTCATTTTTCACTGCGAAATTGAGGTGTGTCCACGTTGCGTTTTGCGCCGTTTCCTGTCGCGGGCACTAGGCCGACCCACACAAGTGAGGTACCATTTTTCTCGGAAGACTTTGGGGAATGCGGGGTGGGTGGAAAGTTGTGGATCCAAGCAGATTCCAGAACTTTCCACCTCAGAAATGTGGGGAAAATGTGGTTTTTTTGACAATTGTTTAGGTTTGCAAGGGATTCTGGGTAACAGAACCTGGTGGGAGGCAGTCAAGTCACCCCATCCTGGATTCCCCTGGGTGTCTAGTTTTCAAAAATGTATAGGTTTGCAAGGTTTCCCTAGGTGCCGGCAGAGCTATGGTTCAAAAACTACAACTAGGCACTTTGCCAAAAAGGGTCATTTTTCACTGCGAAATTGAGGTGTGTCCACGTTGCGTTTTGCGCCGTTTCTTGTCGCGGGCACTAGGCCAACCCACACAAGTGAGGTATCATTTTTCTCGGAAGACTTTGGGGAACGCGGGGTGGGTGGAAATTTGTGGATCCACGCAGATTCCAGAACTTTCCACCACAGAAATGTGAGGAAAATGTGTATTTTTTGACAATTTGTTAGGTTTGCAAGGGATTCTGGGTAACAGAACCTGGTGGGAGCCAGTCAAGTCACCCCATCCTGGATTCCCCTGGGTGTCTAGTTTTCAAAAATGTATAGGTTTGCTAGGTTTCCATAGGTGCTGGCAGAGCTAGGGTTCAAAAACTACAGCTAGGCACTTTGTCAAAAAAGGGTCATTTTTCACTGCAAAATTGAGGTGTGTCCACGTTGCGTTTTGAGCCGTTTCCTGTCGCGGGCACTAGGCCGACCCACACAAGTGAGGTATAATTTTTCTCGGAAGACTTTGGGGAACGCGGGGTGGGTAGAAATTTGTGGATCCACGCAGATTCCAGAACTTTCCACCACAGAAATGTGAGGAAAATGTGTTTTTTTTGACAATTTGTTAGGTTTGCAAGGGATTCTGGGTAACAGAACCTGGTGGGAGCCAGTCAAGTCACCCCATCCTGGATTCCCTGGGTGTCTAGTTTTCAAAAATGTATAGGTTTGCTAGGTTTCCCTAGGTGCTGGCAGAGCTAGGGTTCAAAAACTACAGCTAGGCACTTTGTCAAAAAGGGTCATTTTTCACTGTGAAATTGGGGTGTGTCCACGTTGCGTTTTGCGCCGTTTCCTGTCGCGGGCACTAGGCCTACCCACACAAGTGAGGTACCATTTTTCTCGGAAGACTTTGGGGAACGTGGGGTGGGTGGAAATTTGGGGATCCACGCAGATTCCAGAACTTTCCACCACAGAAATGTGAGGAAAATGTGTTTTTTAATCAATCTTTTAGGTTTGCAAGGGATTCTGGGTAACAGAACCTGGTGGGAGCCAGTCAAGTCACCCCATCCTGGATTTCCCTGGGTGTCTAGTTTTCAAAAATGTATAGGTTTGCTAGGTTTCCCTAGGTGCCGGCAGAGCTAGGGTTCAAAAACTACAGCTAGGCCCTTTACAAAAAAGGGTAATTTTTCATTGTGAAAATGTGGTGTGTTCACGTTGGGTTTTGAGCCATTTCCTGTCGTGGGCACTATGCCTACCCACACAAGTGAGGTACCATTTTTATCGGGAGACTTAGGGTAATTCAGATTTGTAAAGCAACTGTTATTACCTATTGACTTTCGATGCATTCTGCCTTCCAAATGAAAGACATTGTGTAAAAAGAAGTAATTTTAAAAAATGACCGATAATTCTCATGCTAGTATGAGTATTCCCAATTTCGGAAATGTGCAAATATCTACTGTTTCTAAACTCTATATTTTGTTCCCATTTCAGAAATACATAGGTGTCTTTCATACCGATTTTTCCATGTATACATTTTCCCACAATAATTGCTATATACCCGGTACATAATAAAAAACCATTGCAAGACGCTGCTCAGTTGTTGGCTCTGGGTTCGTCGGGTTCTTGGTGAACCTACAAGTCCTATATATCCCCACAACCAGTAAGGTCCAGCGGATGTAACGGTATATTGCTTTCAAAGAGCTGTCATAATTAGAAGAAGTTACAGGTGAAAACTTTGACACAAAAGGCTGTTTTTTCAACTATTTTTCAATTTTTCCTATATTTAACTGTTAGTTTCTATAAAGAAACCTTGATGGATCTACACAAATGACCCCTTGCTGAATTCAGAATTTTGTCTACTTTTCTAAAATGTATAGCTGTATAGGATCCATTATTGCTTTCATACCCATTTCTACCATTAACTGGAAGGAGGTTGAAAACACAAAAAATAGCAAAAATAGGCTATGTCCCAGAAAAATGCCAAAACTGTGTAAAAAATGTTGGTTTTCTGACAAAAGTCTGTCATTCCCTAAAATCTGGGAAAATGGTGATTTCAGCCCCACAAACCCTTTTTTGATACCATTTGCAGGGAAAAACCCAGACGCTTTCATTTGCAGCCCTTTTTTCGCATTTTTCCCAAAACCCCCAAAATTTAGCTGTATTTTGGCTAATTTCTGGGACCCCTCCAGGGGAATCCACAAACCCTGGGTACCTTTACAATCCCCATGATGTTGGAAAAAAAGGACGCAAATTTGGCGTGGATACCTTATGTGGTCAAAAAGTTACAGGGGCCTAAGCGCGCACTACCCCAAATAGCCAAAAAAAGGCTTAGCACAGGGGGGGAAAAGGCCTAGCAGCGAAGGGGTTAATACTTGTGCCTGGAAACACAGGTTCCATTCAGATTAATACAATACGGACGCTGTCTATGTGAGAGCAAAGGAAGGGAAAAGAAGTGTATGTTTGTCCGGTTCGATGGTCATCGCAACATACGTCATACGAACACATAATTATCAGATATATTATCACGTTCTAATAAAGATTAGGTTTATGCCTTCAGTTTAAAGAGCCATCTTCCCATCATATTTTAAAATAATTGTGTGGCTACTCCTGAGGAAGGCGTTTAATATGCCGAAACACGCGTCGAAAGTTTAAAGATGTTGCCATTTTTTAAATTTTGTTTATGTATATGTTATTATTATATAGATTGATGTACTACATATTGTGTAATAGACACAATTTTTATAAATACTAAAAAAAATTTTAACAAACAAATATTAAAGTGATTACACATTTCATATATTTTCTTCTTTCTGTCTTCTCCTTATATTATGATGTTTATTTAATTTGATTTTGATTGCCTAGGAGTTACTTTCTTCACATTGGCTTAATGAGGCAGTAATCTGCCAAAGTCGCAACAAAATGGATGAACAGTTTTGGATAAGGCCCACTGGGGCAGAATTGTATGAGAATAATCATGGCGAATTTTCTAACGATTGAAAGGATGAAATTTTCAGTTTTTTCGTTATTGGCCCACTGGGGCATTATTTGACATCATGTGATATTCTTGTTTTGATATTTGAATGATGTTCGCCATGCATTCTATAAACATTAACTGTCCAAGCATTCAATATGTTTATCACATTATCTCTCAGTCATATGAAGATAAGTGGTTGTTTGGGCTATAGCTGCATTGTAAAAGACCATTTCAAAATGGATGCCACTTTTCCATGAGTAACGTGACATTGGGATAAGTAGTCCTACATTAATTTCGTTGATTGTGCACTATATGTATTTTGATTTGACAAACAGTAGTTTGACCCGTGACCAAGGTGCGGCTGCACCGAAACGCGTCTGGCGTTTTGCTTGTTACATGTTTAAATAAATAACTTCATGCTTTATGGATTTGGGCTCGAGCTGGCTTTTTGTGGATCGACAAAAGTTTTTGGGATTGCATTAGAGGTTCGCGACCTCACTCGAGCCCACCACCGCAAAGCGGCAGAGAGACCCGCGACTTCAGTGGTTGGATATATATATATATATACACACACACACACACATGCACACACGCACGCACACACACACACACACGTAACGTTATAGTTAGGTGAAATGTTTATTAACAAGGTAGCGTTTTAAACTCTAAAAGCCACAGAAATTCAGCAGTTATGATTATAGTTATCTAAAGTAACTATAACTCGTGCCATAAGGTAACTGTAACTTGGGCCCCCGCCATGCACAGTTTTCTCAGCAATATTTTCACTGCAAATGTTGCAGTGATATTATAAATGATGTGATAGAAGTTGTCATGGGTGATGTAATATGTGAGGTAAGGTGAATAGGTCCCCAAGGCATATGCAAGCAGGGCACTGCCAGCAGTAGAGACTTGATATGCACAAATTGAGAGAGAGGCTTTGGCCATCCGTTGGGCCTGCAAGCATTTTCATCTTTATCTCTGCGGACAACAGTTTCAACTTGTGACCGATCACAAACCCCTCGTACCATTGTTTGCTGGAACCACCCGCAATGGGCATCCAAGGATTGAGAGGTGGATCGTCTTGTCGAGGAGAGAGTGAAGACATGCCAGTCATGCATCATCACAGGAGGTAGCACCCATCATCCCTGAGGCTGCCTGCCCACATCCCTGGTCATCTCTAAGCATGGACTTCAGCAGCTTTTGACACTTGTCAAAATGGGCAGCCATACCAAGTTCCCCGCCATGGAGCTGGTTCGCTCTACTGCATTCAAGTGTGTCCGGCCCGCTCTGGAAAAAGTGCTTGCACTCCTAGGGTAGCCTGAGAAAATTAAGACCGACAACGACCCTCCTTTTCAAGGTCAAGAATTCTGTGAATACCTTCACCAGCTGAACATTAAACATCATCACATCACTCCTCAATGGCCCCAAGACAACGGGGAACTCGAGCGTTTCGTGAGAACACTCAACAAGGCTCAACAAATTAGGATTGAGTATGGTGAAGATCCTGAGTGTAGCTTGCATCAGTTTCTACGAGACTATCGGCAAATGCCCCACAGCACCACGGGGGGTGCTCCGAGCAATCTCCTGAGGAGAAGATCCCGGCGAGATATCCTGCTGCAGGTTCTAGCTGGCAACCAACTGTCCTCGATGCACAGGCCACTCAGGAGAGGAGAAGGGCAAACAACGAGAGGGAAGCCACGACCGGAGAGCCATGAGTCTATACCTGAGTGTTGGTGATCGTGTGATCATCAAAGATCGCCACCCAGGGTGGACGTTTTGTACCCCCTTTGAAAGAGAGGCATGGGAAGCGGTGAGAATAAAGGGGACCATGTTGACAGCAAAAAGAGGCGATACTGAAGTGTTGAGGAATGTGTTGTGGTTCAGTAGGCTTCCAAGCACTGGCCAGGATGACAGTGTCAGTGGTGAACCGGCCTGGTAGTCGAATATGTGCAGGAACAGCCCTGGTCAAGAAGTCCCTAGTCCAGCACAGGAAGGTCTCTGACACTTTGACGATGGTGCTTCAAGAAGGGAGAGCCCATAGGAAGGAAATGTCAACATTCAAAACAGTCAACTGCGATCCCGAGTGGACCTGAACACTCGAGGGTGTCCGTACCACCTAAGGGCGAATCCTCGATCAAGCCAGAGACTCCGGGATTTTATGTGCTGAACCTCAGTGCAGAATGTGACCAGTTCGTTTGGTAGTTGCTATCTTTTCTTTTATTCTTTTCTTTAATAAAGTTTACAAGGGATGTAGTGGGCCACTCGGCCACAATGTCAAGTATTGCGCTGCACTCATCCCGAGGGCTGGACTCAGCCTGAGAGATTAAATAAAGGGAACCTGGCTGCTCGCGGTCAGAGTGCATTAGACCCTGACTACATATGGTGGTCTTCTGTCGCGAGTGCATCTCGGTCCAGTGATGGCCACGGCCAGGGAGTGGGGGCCCACCCGTACATTTTGCAGCAACGGTTTAGAATTTATAAACGCGGGAAGCGCACCAGAGTCATTCTTAAGGTGAAACAACTACCATTTCCATTGTTTTTTATATTCATAAACTGGGTTCGCCATTCTGCTCCCAATCATATTTTTATGTTGGTGCAGCCCTATCCCAGACCTTTACTGCTTTCACTTTTGTAGAGTGACTTGTGGAAGGACTGAAGCTCTGATCAACTTCTGTGGCCTGCCTTCATTTTCCGTCCATGTCCTTGTTTCTTTTTTGTTGTATTGAGTGCCCCCATGCTGATGCATCTCTAATCTGCTGGTATTTTTAGTATTAACACCTGCGGTGTGTAATCTCGAAATGCGGAAGAAAGAGGGAAAACTTCAAGGCATGGTCTTAGCAAAAGTATGACCACATACCTGTTGTAGTCAACAGATTTGATGATTAACGATTATTATTTAATTAATCCGAGTAATAGGATAAACTCAAAATGAATTCTCAGGTATGTATGTAAACTGTGAGTAACGTAAAGTAATTTATCAAAGTTGCACATAAGACGATAGAATGGAGAGATGCAAATGTATACTGCCTCAGCGTTCTGCATATGTGCGTTACGGATGTGCACACTAGAATTTGGTGATGAGCTGAAATGGAAAGCCCTACCCACGCAAAGACCTCTTTATTTTTTAGGTCTCGCCTGAGCCAGCGCATGCGCTGGTCTGGCGAGACATTTAGTAGTGGGTTTCAGAAATGCGACCACTTTTTTTTGTCTTGGCCTAGAGCATGCGAGTACACGCACAGTAACGCGCGCATTCCTCGCATGCTCCAGGCCATCTGGCTTTCCTTTCCAACCCTCCTCCCCCTCCCCCACCACAGAGCGCGTCTAGCAGCCGCGCGGCCGTGTCACTTTCACGGCCGTGCGTCACTTGCTCTCCCGCTCCTCGCCCTCCCCCACCACAGCGCGCGGCCAATGCTTGTTTTTACAAGGCTTCCAACATGGGAGCACGATTACCTTTGTGTCGTTGTATATTCTGGTCTGTGTACATGGCTTCACCTACCAACATCTGTTTTATTGCTTTACTTAGGGGCCGATTCGGATTCCGGCCGGAAATCTCTCCGACCGAGCCGGACCCGGAGAGAATTCCGACCGAATCGGACCCTAGCAGTCCGACCGGACGAGTACGATGCATTCGCATGCTATCGGACTCGAGTCGGTCGGACTCCCATTGAAGTCAATGGGAGCCGGTCGTTCAACGCGTACGCGGGCTCCCATTGACTCAATGGGTGCGAGGCGGACAAGGGTGCCCCCTACAGCGTGTACGCGTCCATGCGCATCGCGGCGTACATGCACAGGTAGGGGGGACCCATGGGTCCCCCCTGTGTGCGACTCGAGCGCCTACGCGTACAGGGGGGTCCGACGCGGACCCCCAAAGTCCGGCTCCGACAGCTTTTTCGAGCCGGACGGCGCGAGTCGGTCGGACTGCTCGCGGCGCGCATCGTACTTACCTGGCCGGGAAACGTCTCCATAGCGCGGTGCGAGTCGTGTCCATGCGAGTCGGTCGGAGCGTGTTGAAGCCGCGTTCGAGTCGGTCGGCGATTTCACGGGTGCTTGCATCGTACTCGCTCGGCCGGACCCGCGTACGATTCGGTCGGGAAACAGGGCTCCGAATCGGATCCGGTGAATCCGGATCCGATTCGGAGCACTACCGGCCGAGATCGGAATCGGCCCCTAACTGTCATGCAAACAATTTTCACTTTACAAACTGTATAATTCTTAGCCTGACTCTTATAGTAAATCTACAGCGCCAGAACTCCCGCAGTGATAAGATTTCCCAGAGCAGGTTTGGGCGCTTTCCAGCTCTCCCTTGGGTAATCTTGAGCGCTACTGTGTCTTTATTGGTATATATTCCGCTGTCATTAGAAAATGGACACAGACAACATTTAGTGCATTGTACTAATGTTTTGCCCTTGCACTGCATACGTTGAACTTGTTCGTGTGTTAGTGACGCATTTGTGCCAAAAAATAATTTAGATGTTGCCTTTATTCTTTTTACGGAGTTTTAGATAGCGCAAACTTGACCCGGTATCGGAGGGGTTTACATAGCACGAGTTGCGTTACATGAGGACACATTCATTTTTTTTGTTAGGCACGGGAAGTTTAAGTGATTTGCCCAGAATAACAGGATGTTCAGCGTCATTGCCGAGACTCGAACCGGGTTCCCCAGAATCGAGGTCGAGCCCCCTAGCCGTTAAACCAACTCCTCTCCCGTGTGGCTGTTTTCATCTCTTACCATGGATGTAAGCCTGGATGTTAGTGGAATCATTTCACTGGGCAATTCCTAGCGATGATAATACAAATGTCTAAATGAGACCGCATCTAATTGGACCAGCAAGGGCAATTCATTTATCATTCCACGTTTTCTTTTATTAGCCTGTGGGAGTGTTCCAAGACTCATTCAATGAAATAATGATGCATGCACAGCTGTCAAGCACATCAATTATGACATTAGTCATTTATTGGAACAGGAGACGTCAGCATGTGTGAAAGGGGCTGATCTTTGATTTGGCCACATTGATCTTCACGTCATTCTCCTGGCAGTGCTTTTCTGTCACCTTCAATCATTGGACGAGACAACTCTCGGCGGAAGCAATTACAAGTGTGTTGTCAGCCTCCACGAAGGGCAGAATTACCGGGCCTTGGTTCATAGGCTTCCATCTACAGCGAGGAGGTATTTTTGAGCATTTGTTATGACAGGACTCAAAGAATCTCGCTGAAGCTCCATGGCGAATGTTCTTTATTCCAGAACAACTTCGTGTTAATCACTTGTACTCTACTTGGAGCAATGTATTTATTTATTTTTAAATCTGATCTTATGAACAAAGTTAAGAATAGCATTTTTCACGCAGGGTCATTGTTTCAAAGATGTGGAAGTTGAAGTGTTGATGCATTTAAAAATTAGGGAATGTAAACAAATGGTAAGCCTTTGAACTTTCAAGTGATTTCAGGACATGCAAAGGCATTAATGAGAATAAGAAAATATTCAAGTTCATGCAGGTAGCCAGTGTGAAATGAATGATAAAGACAGGCTGCAAATAGTGGGTCCACCTGTCCGTAATTATGCGATGCAACAAATGCCTATTCAACGGAGGGGTAGCAAAATGAGCAGCCTAGGAATATTAATTTGGCAGGTTGCTATTTGTGGCCCCCAGTAATTGGCTACCCATGCAGTGATGGTGGACCACAAGGAACTGCAGAATTCCATCCCTGCGTTTCGACTCCAATACTGTTAACATTTTGAAGATACCCCAGTAACCAGTGCTACTTAAAACAAGCATTGGCATAGCCAATAGGTCTTGCCTTTGGGACCTTATAAGTGGTTAGCCAGAGGCTTTGGCTTTGTTTTTAAGTTATGTTGTAGAGCAGTGTGGCTGTTGTATAGCATGTTAAAAAATTATAATAAAGAAGACTGGCTTCATTATTTTGTGGGTACGTGCATGCATTAACATGTGAAATGATGCATGAGCCTTTTTTTTTACTTTTTTCACAAAGCCCACAACGAAAAAAAAAACACGTTTATGTAGCATTGTGGCATTGGGCAGTGGGGCCATTGCTTTGAAATAACGTTATTGGCAATTATTCTAAAGTTGCATACAAGGGTTTCACAAAGCTCATAACGGAAAAAATACAGGTTTATGTAGCATTGTGGCATTTGGCAGTGGGGCATTGTTTGGAATAACGTTATTGGCAATGATTCAAAATTTGCATACAAGGGTTTCACGAAGCCTACAACAAATCATTGCCAATAACGTTATTTCAAAACCATGGCCCCACTGCAAAATGCCACAATGCTACATAAACGTGTATTTTTTTCGTTGTAGGCTTCGTGAAACCCTTGTATGCAAATTTTGAATCATTGCCAATAACGTTATTCCAAACAATGCCCCACTGCCAAATGCCACAATGCTACATAAACCTGTATTTTTTCCGTTATGAGCTTTGTGAAACCCTTGTATGCAACTTTAGAATCATTGCCAATAACGTTATTTCAAAACCATGGCCCCACTGCCAAATGCCACAATGCTACATAAACGTGTATTTTTTTTCGTTGTGGGCTTTGTGAAAAAAGTAAAAAAAGGCTCATGCATCATTTCACATGTTAATGCATGCACGTACCCACAAAATAATGAAGCCAGTCTTCTTTATTATAATTTTTTAACATGCTATACAACAGCCACACTGCTCTACAACATAACTTAAAAACAAAGCCAAAGCCTCTGGCTAACCACTTATAAGGTCCCAAAGGCGAGACCTATTGGCTATGCCAATGCTTGTTTTTCCTTGATCTGGAGTACAACACGAAGATGCTGAAAAGTGGTGGAGCGGGACATTTAAACAAGCATGTGAGAGTGCAGCGCAACAGGCAAAGGGCACATTTGAAACAGAAAGAATTGACACCTTTTTGCGGCGGGGGTCAGCAAAGGCAATCTACTGCATTATTATACGGCAGAACGCTCCAGCAACTGCATTGGCACCCGCCGAGCATTCCCACGCGCATGCGCACGCTGCAACACTGAGTTCAGTTTGGAACTGATGAATAGAGGAGTCCGTAGTAATTGAACATGCTGCACTGCAGAGCACTGGGTCATGTTGTGTGGCCTTACATGGGGGGCCATTTTGGATTTACAAAGTAGGAATACATGGGCACAGGAGGAGGAATTGTGCGTGTCTGTAACAAGTTTAAACAATAATTACAGTCGCACCGGGGCAAACTGTAGGGTTACACAGGAAACAGGTGAAGGGTACCGACCCTAATTGAGATAAAGGAGGGAATTAACCCATTGGTGGGGCTTATAGTACTGCGTTGAAAGTATATTATCTTACACAAAGAAACGTTGATAGTGACTATACAATAACATTACAATTACAATGGCAGAACAGAATTGCAGTGTAAGCCCACCACATGCATTTGGGTTTCTAGAGCTGAATCTCCACTGAGGTGGGTGGAGTGGAAGGACCATTCCGTTAACTATATTGATGCAGTTGACTAAGCCAACAAAATGTCAGCAGATCAGAAGAAAAGGATTCTTCTTCATTTCTTAGGTCTAGTAGGGTTGAAAACATACAGTCAAATGCCAAAAGCAGCAATTATTGGTGATGTCAATGTTTTTGAAGCTGCTCTACATGATTTAGACAAATATTTTGCATCTAAATTCTGCATAGGCATTACAAGGTATACAGTTTTTAGCGTAAACAAAGTAATGGAGAATCTGAGGATGGCTATGTAGTAGAATTTTTAAAATTGGCGATAGACTTGCAAATTTGATGCACTGCATGACAACCTGATAAGAGATCAACTAGTCATGCATGCTAATCATCCTGCTATACAGAAGAGGCTGTGGATCAGTGGAGATTCCCCACTAGAGTAGGTTTTGGCTTAGGTACGCAAGGCAGAATTCTCAGGAAGGTTTCTAACATTGTTAAAACAAGCAGACAAAGATTTGAATTGTGTATGTAAAGTGATAACTCATAAAACTGACAGGGAGAAAAAAAGCAGTGCCAAGGAAATAATTGTTGAGAAGGAAAGGAAATGCTACCGTTGTGATTGTAAAGATCACCTCGCATATAGCAAAAATTGTCCCTACACTAAAACAAAAAAGCAGTAACTGCGGTATTGTGGGACATTTTGCGAGTCTGCAGGAAAAATAAGAGTTGTGTCAAATACATATATGAAGACAATAAAAGTTCAGGAGATAGTGACACTGATTAGGAACCAGCAAAAACTATCAGCGTTATGAGTTTGCGTGATAACTTTGTGTTAAATTTCAGTGACATGTATGTGAGAAGCAAATCTGAATGCAATATGACCTTTTGAGGTGTGCCCATTAAGATATATGCAGATTCCTGCTCACCTCTCACCATTGTCAATAAGGAGGTTTGGAGAGAAAAATGTATTGACAGGATTGGCACACATTTATTGGCACCTGACATACATCCTGAGACGTATACTGGAGGAAAGATAGATATGTTAGGTTTCAGATGGTTGAACTTCTATAACTTCTAACTTTACAAATAGACAGACTAGGGGAAAATTATATGTACCAAAAAAAATACCATTGGTACAAGAATGATTTGATCAAAGGGAATCGGCATATTATTTTGGACCCTAATAGTGCTGAGAAAGTGTTGGTGATAGATAAGGGAAATTCAATGGGCAACACCATGATGGAAACATTTCCATTTTCAGAATGGATTTCTTCTGTGCTGGTGGAACATCACAGTAATAAAAAAATTTGCTTGTGTGTGGATTTATGCCATCTAAACAATAATATAGTTATTGATCGGTTTCCTTTGCCGAAAATTACTGAGATGGTGTCATGCCTGAAAGGAGCTAAGTGGTTCTCAACCATAGACCTATCGTCTGCATACCACCAGATATCGTTGACACCCATATACAGGAAATTCACCACATTTATTACACCCCTCGGGTTTTTCCAATTCAAACAGATGCCGTTTAGATTGGCATCGGCGGCTGCTGTTTTTCAAAGGCTAATGTATAGGTTGTATGGGAAGGAAAATTGAGTAATTTTTTTTTAAGACAACATTTTAATATTTGGAGATAATAGATTCACCCATGATGAGAGATTACAGAAAGTCTTGAAGATACTGGAGGACAAGCGGCTCAAGGTGGAGTTTGCCAAATGCAGAAAGGAGTGTTAATTACCTGGGGCCTGTGATTAGTGAGGGAGAAGAGAATTCTAAACCCTCATTAATCAATGCAATCACTGGGGCCCCCGCATCTTTTAGTAAGGATGAAGGAAGGCCATTTTTAGGGATGACTGAGTACTGTGCGAAATTTATTCAACATTTCACAGATTAAGTGCACAACATCAGACAATTGTTAGAAAAACCCACAACATTTGTATGGAGCCTGCAATGCGAGGTGGAGTTTCCTAGGATCAAACAAGATATTACAAACATTTGGCAGTTTTGACCCTAGGTGGGATTTTCATAACCACTGATGCCAGCAACAAAGGTTTGGGGGTGGCGTTAACCCAAAGGGACACTAAGGGTAACTAAACTGTAATTTTGTTTGCTTCCAGATCCCTATCGCCAGCAGAGGAAAAGTATCCTATCACTGAAAAGGAGGCATTAGCGTGTGCTTGGGCCTTAGACCATTTCTGAGCTTTTATCGGGGGTAAATCAATCACTATACAATGTGACCACAAACGTTAGTGAAATTGCTAACTACATAGGGGAGTGTGACCGCTTCTGGGAGGATTGCGAGATTGTCCATGCGCATAAGGAACTATATTTACTGTGTTGTGTATGCACCTGGTAGGCACAATGTGGTAGCGGATTGCCTATCTAAGATGCCTTGTCCATTGGAGGAATG
The DNA here is from genome assembly GCA_963921515.1 of Calotriton arnoldi. Classification (NCBI taxonomy): domain Eukaryota; kingdom Metazoa; phylum Chordata; class Amphibia; order Caudata; family Salamandridae; genus Calotriton; species Calotriton arnoldi. Next base: position 18,198 of record CAWUFW010020534.1, read on the forward strand.
TGAGGATGACCTCAGGAATGATTTCTGTGTTGCGTTGGTGCATGATTGTGGGATGCCTGCTATAAAAAATAGGATTGGAAGAAGGAGCATGGAAAGGATGTGGTTCTGCAAAAAATGTTGAAGTCTATGAGTGAGGGTTGGCCAAGGAAAGAGCAGCTTGATGGAACTTTTAGACCATTTTGGGAAGTCAGGTCGGAACTTACAGCAGAAAAAGACTTACTTCTTAGAGGAAGCAAAATAGTTACTCCAAGTGGGTTGCATGAATTGATTTTGGAACTTTGTCATGAGGGGCATTTTGGAGTGGTAAGAACAAAGTCTGTGGTAAAAGAACTATTTTGATGCCCAGGAATAGACTTGGCTGTAGAGAGGTTTGCCAGAGCGTGTGCCAGTTGTTCCTCTGCTGATAAGTTTTACTCATGCTAAGACCACCTATGAGCAAATGTCTCCTTCCTGAGCAGCCTTAGGAGTGCGTTGCAGTGGACTTGTTAGATACAATTGGTGAGCTACAAGTGTACATAATTGTGCTCATTGATTTATTCTTTAGATGGTGATAGTGGACAGACAGTGTAGGAGTTTCTGGACAAATCATTTCTGTCAGAAGGAATCCCTGCTGCTCTTTTGAGCGATAATGGTGTGCAATTTGTCTCGAATAGATCAAAAACTTATTTTGAGAGAGTAGTTATCAAACGTAAGACCACTTCTCTTTCCAATTCAAGTGGAAACGGTATGGTGGAAAGGTTCAACCATGTCATTAAGGGTGTAAATCAGTCTGCTGTAGGGAGACACTGTGGGCCTGATTCACAAAGGCAATCTGAGACAAATGTCTAACTTTATGACTTTTGGTATTCACAGAGATCATTTACGAGTCGTATCTTTACGTACACAGTCAGGAAGGAATCTCCGGCTCGGGCCGGAATCTCTACACCCGGGCCGGAATCTACGGCTCGGGATGAATGAAGTGTAATCAATGGGTCGGAAAACAATTTTTTACAAAAAGGAACATTAGGAATGTGAGATAAAGTTTGCTCCTTTGCATCATGGTACATGCAGCCCACAATTTGCGCTCAACACTGAGGGAAGTGCAAATTGTGGAGCTGCATGTACCATGATGCAAAGAAGCAAATTCTTCTTGGATGTGATGTAGTGTCTGGCAACACCCTTTTCCCTGCCCAAACTGATTTTCATGCCCTCCTCCACCATTTATCTTGCTTTCCGGCCCATTGATTGCACTTCATCCGTCCCGAGCCGGAGATTCCGGCCAGGGTGCGGAGATTACTGCCTGGGTGCGGAGATTCCTGCCCGGATGCAGAGATTCCGGTCCGGAGGGCCGAGATTCCAGCTCGAGCCGGAGATTCCGGCCTGACTGCAGATTGTAAAGATACGACTCATAAATGACCTCTGTGAATGCCAAAAGTCGTAATGTTAGACTTTTGTCTCAGATTGCCTTTGTTAATCGGGCCCTCTGATTGGCAGAATAAAGTGAGGAAGGTGGTATGGGCATAAAGAGTGACTACTAATGAATCTTTTGGATTGTCGCCATTTTTGATAATGAGGGGAAGGACTCCTAGGAGTAAATATAATCCTGCATGTTTGTATGATACTAAGGTGGAACAATGGTCACCAGATTTGGTGGGGAAAAATTTAAATGACACTCGTGAGAGAAGTAAATCTTACTATGATGCCAAACATGGAGCAAAGCCAGTTCGGGTGAGAGTTATGCTATGTTAATAGATTTATTAAGCGCACAAATACCCAGAGCACCAGAGGTGTCTTGGCTCTGGTGGTCCGAAGTAAGCAAGGGCCTCTATTTATTGAACAACCAGGTTTTCAGGGCCTTTCTAAAAGCCGACAAGGTCGGAAGTGATCTAATGGGAAAGGGAAGATCGTTCCTGAGTTTAGTGGCTGCCACCATAAAGCTTCTGCCACCCCAGCTAGTTTTGCAGAATCTGGGAGTTGCTATCAGTTTTGCTCCTTTTGAGCGAAGATGTCTTTTGGGGACGTACCAATGTAGCAGACGTCTCAGAAACTGAGGACCGGTGCCACGAAGTGCCCTATAGGTAATACAAAGGGCCTTAAAGATAATACAGCTCTTTACTGGGAGCCAGTGCAGCTTTTGCAAGTGTTTTCCGACTGATTGAAACTTGGGGATTCCTAACAAGAGCCTAGCAGCAGCATTCTGAATCATTTGCAACTTATATAGTTGCTTCTCGGGCATCCCAAGATAGAGCCCGTTGCAGTAGTCTAGTTTGGCAAGGACCAGAGAAGTAACTACTGTTTTCTTGCTTTCCATAGGGATAAAAGGTAAGATTTTCTTGATTACCTTAAGTAAAAAGAAGCTAGATGAAGAGGCGGCGTTAACTTGTGCCTCAAAATTTAGTTTTTTATCTATAATCACGCCAAGGTTCTTGGCCTTGGCGGCTGGGATGGGTGCCGTCCCCAGTTCATCTGGCCACCAACTCTGTGACCAACTCGGCGAGAAATTGCCAAAACTATTTCAGTTTTATCTGAATTTAATCTAAGACAATGTGAGCTCATCCAGGAACTGACTGCCAGCATACACTCCCTAACTCTTTGCATCGGTGGCAGGTTATTTTTAAAAACAGACTGGACAATTTGTGTATCGTCAGCATATGATGTTAATGCCAATCCAAAAGTTCTGATAAGTATCGCTAATTCAGATACATAGATATTAAAAAGAGTGGGACTCAAAGAAGAGCCCCGTGGGACCCCACATGGAAGGACAAAAGAAGGAGTATCGTAGCTACCCAAGGCTACCGATTGTATTCTTCCAGACAGAAAGGAAGAAACCAATGTGAGGGCTTTGTCGGAAATTCCGATAGAATTCAGCGATTAAGCAGCAGATTACGATCGACCGTGTCGAAGGCCGCCGACAGGTTGAGCAGAATCAGAGCAGCAGCACCACCTGCATCCAAAACTGCTCAAATTTCTTCTGTGGCTTTAATTAGGGCAGATTCGGTACTGTGTTCTGCCCTAAAACCAAACTGGGTTTCGTCCAGACAGTTGTTATTGCACAAATTGGGAGTTAGCTGTTCATTAATAACTTTTTCCACCAGTTTAGCTGGGAGAGGAAGACGTGAAATGGGTCTGTAATTATTCGGTTCAGTGGGATCAAGGCTAGGTTTTTTCAGCAGTGGTAAAATAGATGCCCTTTTCCAAATGGAGGGAAACACACCCTGTATGAACATGGAGTTAAAAATGGTGGTAAGACTAGGACCAAAAATCTCAAGGGCTAGCTTAAACATACTGGGGGGAGAGGGTCGTGTGGAGAACCTGATTTGGCCTGCTGGATAAGAGCTATGACCTTATCATTGGTAATTGGTTTGAATTCAGAGAAAGTCGAAACATTAAAGAGTTGGTGATTTGCTATGTTTAAAAAAAAACAATAAAGTTCCCAAAGGAAAGAGTCAATGTTGCACCTGAGGAAGTTGTGAACATTTTACAAAATCCTGCACGGGTGAGTAGTGGTAAACTGTGGAACCTCAAAAGTGTGGTGTTGGGTTCAAAAGAGTTATAAAAGGAGTATGGAAAGGATGTGAGTGGTGCTTGAGATTTTCAATGGTTGGAGGATGATGACAAATTGCCAGATACAGCAGGAAGTGCTCAGTCAGCACCGGTGAATGTTGACAATGGGAATGCGCAGCTTGATTCAGGTGTTTCACTTGCTGAATGTGGTGAGGAGGTGAGGAATATCAACGGGTGTAGTGTGCTGAGATCTAATGTTAGTCAAGAGGGCACAGAAAAAATTGTGAGTACTGAAAGAAGAAGGGAATTACTTGGGTGGTTGAAGGATTATGTAGTAGGTTAGTGCATTTACATTTTTCTTTTGTTTTCTTGGTTTGCAAATTTTGAAATATATATATATATATTTATTTATTTATGTATATATTCCAAAGAACGTATCAACTTTCTACATAGAGAGATACAACGGCACTCCTCGGTGAGTTTCTATTTCCTTTATCTATAGGCGTAGGATTGTATGTCAACTCGTTTCGATTGCTCCTGGCAACCTTGTCCACGACAATGCGTGCCATCTTGTGTGTGAATAAATACAACAGTGATAATAAACAAAAAAAACGGATTTCGGTTACGGGGAATGCTTAGGCTATCGTCTTCTTTGAGTGAATAACACTCAAGGCATATTGCCACAATCCAATCCAAAATTGATCCACTGCTTAATCAATTCATTATACAGCCTGCAATTACATAACGTCTTAATTTGCATTTGTTATACTATGGATAGTTCCACACATTTATCTCACTAATTTCAAAATATCCAAAGAACATTCTCAATAAAATATACATATTTTTAAAAACAATATGTCTATAAAACCAATTTCAATATTCGCCTGTTATGAAACTCATATTTAGTGGCAATTCAGAATTAGGTCGTATTAATTTTATAGGCCAGTGCCTGTTAAACACTCTTTCACAGTCCCCTGTCACCATAAAAAAGCGCACTGTGCTTAAATAAATACCATAATCTTTACAGTGCTCTGATTAGACATTTACCTATATATACAGATTTTCGAATAAATCGTATTACAAATAATAGGGAGTGAAAGGATGCGTCTGTATTTAGCGTATCAAATTAAAGTGCTTTGAGCAGACATGTGCATAGACACTTAAATTATTGCCAATAATGACACTTTTCATTATCCAAATAGATAAAGCTGTCCTAAAAATCCCTATATAAAATAGTATAAAAATACTTCTTACCCTTTTGTAAATATCAGTTATATAAATAATATCTAAATTTCCCTTTACAAGTTTGTAAAAAATCTAAGTTCCCTAATGTCTTACTGTATACCCTTACTAACCCAATGAAGTGCTTTCCAAAAACTATAATTCATAAAGTAGCGCCTAAGGGGAATGTGTTCTTCCTAACTCAGTTTAAAGAAGACATGTATATAATTCTTCATCCATATTAAAACCAAACAGTTTCTTAGTGTCTAGCTCCAACATAAACGATGTTTCAAATTTACGTAATTCCTTCTCCCTCTCACAACCCCTCTTCATCTTGGGGACTTGTGCTATACAGCTGCATCTTAAATCTGTAGGGTTACTTTGATGGTGTTGTTCAAAGTGGCATGCAATGGGTTAACTCTGATCTTTATTTGTAATCGCTCTTATGTGCTGTAATCTTTTATACACGGGCAAGATGGTACTCCCTACATATATTTTCTGCCAAGGACATTTAAGGATATACACAACAAAGTTTGATTTGCATGTTATATTGCCCCTCACTCCGATTTTCTTCTTAAACGGTGTGACAATATCCTGGAGAGTGATACAAATCATGCAAGAATAATAAAATTTAGAAGTGACGTAAAAGAGCGCTAGCAAAATATGAATTGAGAATTAAAGAGAGAAAAGCAAATAAATTCCTATGTGATCATTTAGATTATCAAAGAGGACAAATCTATACATTCGCAAGACACTTTGATAATCTAAGAAGACAAAAAATACAAGCCACTAATAAGTCACATCAAGAACAATCTTGCAGTGTAATCAGCTTCAACACGGGATCGGAATTAGAAACGGAAGATCTAGCCAGAAGGGAAGGCGCAGCTACTAGATTCACTGTATCGATGAGCTGCGTTTTTTACAACAGGACCAACGAATAGACCACAGAGCAACGAGGAGGAAACAAAGGAGGGGCGGCCAAGGACAAAGAAGGAATACGAGAAGAAGCAATAGGGAGGTCTACACGGAACCAGAAGAAAAAGACCAGGTAGAAAATCACATCAAAACAGTTGTAAATTTAAGTTCAACACCTCTTACTGAAGAAGACATTACAACTTTAGAATTGAGATTATCGTATTGCCATAGGAATAATTTTAAGTACTCTGAAACCAGAATTGATTTTTACAAATTCATTAGGAAACTAAAATTAACTAAAATATATAAATTACAAGAGACATCGACTTCCAGTAAAAAGAATATGACAAGAGATAAAATGCAGGTACAAACCAATCCATCGAGCAATCTCATAGTAGCAGACTTGGATACCCTGGAAGATCTTATGACCCTACAGGAGGAAGGCAGAACAGAGGTTGATCAATGGACAACACAAAATTTTAAAAATATGTATATTTATTGAGAATGTTCTTTGGATATTTTGAAATTAGTGAGATAAATTTGTGGAACTATCCATAGTATAATGAACGCAAATTAAGACTCTATGTAATTGTAGGCTGTATAATTAATTGATTAAGCAGTTGATCAATTTTGGAATGTATTGTGGTAATATGCCTTGATTTTATTCACTCAAAGATGGCAATAGCCTAAGCATTCCCCGTAACCGAAATGCGTTTTTTATGTTTATTATCACTGTTGTACTTATTCACACACAAGATGGCGCACATTGTCGTGAACAAAGTTGTCAGGAGCAATCGAAATGCGTCGACATACATTCCTACGCGTATAAATAAATGAAAATGAAATGCAACGAGGAGTGCCGTTGTGTCTCTTTATGTAGAAAGTTGATACATTCTTTGGAGTATTGAGGGCTTAGCAGAAGCCGTGTCTTGATGGCACCACCGACTTCAGGAAGCACGCCAGCAGCCGCACTGTACATCGGAAACAATTATATATATATATATATATATATATATATATATATATATATATATATATATATATATATATATATATATATGAACAAAAACACCTCATTGAATAAAAGAGAGTTGGAATCGACACTGCGTTGGTTCTTCACTCCGGTTTTATTTCTTTACGAGTGACACAATCGTCTATGCGTTTCGGCTGCCAGACACAGCCTTGTTCACGACGACGAGCACCATTTGCTTTCCTACTTAAATACAATTTACATTTTATGAAATAAACATAGAAAGAGGACAATTGCTGTCATTATTTTTGTACTCGCAATGTTACGCACGCATCAGCGCCATCTTGGAACATATATACAGGCACAATCTTTACATTGCTTTCAAATCTCAAGAACAGTTTCTTGTAAGTTAAAAAACACTTTGTTGCTTACATTGAATTGGAAAGTTCCCCTTATTCAACTTCTCATGTTGAATTTTAAATTTAGAGTAAGCAAGTGCCTATTTGTCCATAGCTGCCATCTCCTACTCGTGAATCTCCAATAACTCCCAGCAATTCATTTATGTGCAAAACATGCAAAGTGCTAAACCAGTCTAAAGTGCTTGTGCTTAAAAAATGCCCTAGTTTTTCTAAAGTGCTGATTTCCACACAGATTTTATCTATTTACATTCCATCTATTGATACAAATTTCTCTCTCCAGTTTACTGGGACATGCATTAATACACAATTGATATGGTCTACTGGAATACATTTAATACTTCAATTTTATTATTTTGGTTAAATTCTGCTTCTTAGTTCCCAGTGTACCTAGAAATAAATAGCTAAAATCTTTACTCTATGTGACTAAAGTGCTACCCCTAACTAAGAAAGTGCTAATGTTGTATTTTTCTTGTCATCTTCTATTCTATACATCTGTCTTTGCTCTTGTGATGAATTTGCTCAACTAGATGCAGGTGTGAATAAAGGCAGGTCCACAATACTTCATCCACGTTACAACCACTAGGTTCCTTAGTATCCAATTCTAGGATGAAGTATGTTTCTAGTTTTCTCAACTCCCTCTCTCTATCTCCACCTCTTCGTCTTCTAGGCACTTGTGCTATACAGCTGTATCTCATTGGTGTCGGGTTGCTCTGGTGGTCTTTCTCAAAATGTCTAGCTACAGGGTAACTACGATCCTTATTAATTATGGCTCTCCTTTGTTGTAATATTCTTTTGTGCACTGGTAGTGTGTTGCTACCGACATAAACTTTGTTACATGGACACTTCAAGATGTACACCACATAGCTTGTTTTACAGGTTAAAAATCCCCTTAAATTTACAGTTTTATTAAAAACTGTTTTAAAAGCTGAGATATTTTCCCCATGCTGATATGCCTTACACTTCAAACATTTTCTAAAAACTTTCTTTCTGTTGAACCCAAGTTTTTGTGGTGTACCACCCAGGCAGTCGCTCCTCACTAGATAATCCCTCAGTGATTTGGATTTCCTGTATGTATTCTGTTGATTTTTCATTGCCTGCTGTCCTATTACCGGATCTTCTTTAATAAAGTGCCAGTGCTTTTTTAAAGTTTGTCGTATTTTCATATGTTCAGTATTATATGTTGTTATAAACTTGTGTATGTTATGTGGCCCCCTGTTCTTTTCTCTCTTAGCGGTTTTCGATGGTTCAAACAATACATATTCTCTGTTCATATTTCTCGCTCTTTTAGAAGCTGTCTTCAAAATTGTAAGCGGGTAACCCCTTTGGATAAAACGACATTTCATCTCACTCTTTACTTTGTCATAGTGTTCTGAAGTGCCGCATGCCCTCTTAGCCCTAAAGAATTCTCCAAAACGGATGCTTCCTATAAGAGGTGTCAAGTGTGAGCTACTGGTGTTTAAAATTGTATTCCATGCCATTGGTTTTCTGAAGACTGTGGTTGTTCAAATTCAAGTCATTCTCATTCAAATAATTGATAAATCAATCCACTTCTGTCTCCATACCCTGCCACAGTACGAAGATGTCGTTGATAAATCTCAGCCATATTAAAATCTTTTCTGACCATTGTTCCAAACTCGGCCCCCTGAGCACCTGCTCCTCCCACCAGCCTAGATGTAAATTAGCATAACTAGGGGTGAAGCAGGTGCCCATGGCTGTCCCCAGTTCTTGTTGGAACAATTCATTTTAGAAAAAGAAGATATTCTTTGTCAAACACCACTCCATCATGTCCAATAACATCATATTGTGTTCTGCGAATCTCATAGGTTTCATCCTTAAAAAATGTTCTGTTCCTCTTAAGCCATCTCGATGTCTTATACTTGTGTATGCAAAAGAAACAATTGTTGGACGGAATGCTGGACAATGCAGACATTCACCCCCAGTCACAAGGATCTGGGTTAAATCCATCATTCTTTTGCTCACCACACCACCCCAGTTTGGACCCAGCTATATGCAAATCAGTCTTGACCCTGTTCCTTGTGGGAACAGTCCAGCCCGAACTGCCAGGCCAGGTCCTCCCTGGACCAGAAACAAGCATCCTGGGACCGGTTTCAGGGCATCACCCTTCTTCAGCCAGGCTAGCTTGAATCCAGTGGTGTAGTGAGCACGGGACCCACGTCTGGGCATACCCTTCCCACTTAGGGCGACAAATGCAAAAGAAACAATTGATGGACGGAATGCTGGACAATGCAGACATTCACCCCCAGTCACAAGGATCTGGGTTAAATCCATCATTCTTATGCTCACCACACCACCCCAGTTTGGACCCAGCTATATGCAAATCAGTCTTGACCCTGTTCCTTGTGGGAACAGTCCAGCCCGAACTGCCAGGCCAGGTCCTCCCTGGACCAGAAACAAGCATCCTGGGACCAGTTTCAGGGCATCACCCTTCTTCAGCCAGGCTAGCTTGAATCCAGTGGTGTAGTGAGCACGGGACCCACGTCTGGGCATACCCTTCCCACTTAGGGCGACAAATGCAAAAGAAACAATTGATGGACGGAATGCTGGACAATGCAGACATTCACCCCCAGTCACAAGGATCTGGGTTAAATCCATCATTCTTTTGCTCACCACACCACCCCAGTTTGGACCCAGCTATATGCAAATCAGTCTTGACCCTGTTCCTTGTGGGAACAGTCCAGCCCGAACTGCCAGGCCAGGTCCTCCCTGGACCAGAAACAAGCATCCTGGGACCGGTTTCAGGGCATCACCCTTCTTCAGCCAGGCTAGCTTGAATCCAGTGGTGTAGTGAGCACGGGACCCACGTCTGGGCATACCCTTCCCACTTAGGGCGACAAATGCAAAAGAAACAATTGATGGACGGAATGCTGGACAATGCAGACATTCACCCCCAGTCACAAGGATCTGGGTTAAATCCATCATTCTTTTGCTCACCACACCACCCCAGTTTGGACCCAGCTATATGCAAATCAGTCTTGACCCTGTTCCTTGTGGGAACAGTCCAGCCCGAACTGCCAGGCCAGGTCCTCCCTGGACCAGAAACAAGCATCCTGGGACCGGTTTCAGGGCATCACCCTTCTTCAGCCAGGCTAGCTTGAATCCAGTGGTGTAGTGAGCACGGGACCCACGTCTGGGCATACCCTTCCCACTTAGGGCGACAAATGCAAAAGAAACAATTGATGGACGGAATGCTGGACAATGCAGACATTCACCCCCAGTCACAAGGATCTGGGTTAAATCCATCATTCTTTTGCTCACCACACCACCCCAGTTTGGACCCAGCTATATGCAAATCAGTCTTGACCCTGTTCCTTGTGGGAACAGTCCAGCCCGAACTGCCAGGCCAGGTCCTCCCTGGACCAGAAACAAGCATCCTGGGACCGGTTTCAGGGCATCACCCTTCTTCAGCCAGGCTAGCTTGAATCCAGTGGTGTAGTGAGCACGGGACCCACGTCTGGGCATACCCTTCCCACTTAGGGCGACAAATGCAAAAGAAACAATTGATGGACGGAATGCTGGACAATGCAGACATTCACCCCCAGTCACAAGGATCTGGGTTAAATCCATCATTCTTTTGCTCACCACACCACCCCAGTTTGGACCCAGCTATATGCAAATCAGTCTTGACCCTGTTCCTTGTGGGAACAGTCCAGCCCGAACTGCCAGGCCAGGTCCTCCCTGGACCAGAAACAAGCATCCTGGGACCGGTTTCAGGGCATCACCCTTCTTCAGCCAGGCTAGCTTGAATCCAGTGGTGTAGTGAGCACGGGACCCACGTCTGGGCATACCCTTCCCACTTAGGGCGACAAATGCAAAAGAAACAATTGATGGACGGAATGCTGGACAATGCAGACATTCACCCCCAGTCACAAGGATCTGGGTTAAATCCATCATTCTTTTGCTCACCACACCACCCCAGTTTGGACCCAGCTATATGCAAATCAGTCTTGACCCTGTTCCTTGTGGGAACAGTCCAGCCCGAACTGCCAGGCCAGGTCCTCCCTGGACCAGAAACAAGCATCCTGGGACCGGTTTCAGGGCAACTGCAACTGTTGTTTTTGCATTTGTCACCCTGAGTGGGACGGGTATGCCCAGACGTGGGTCCCGTGCTCTCCATGCCACTGGAATCAAGCTATCCTGGCTGAAGAGGGGTGAAACCCCGAAACCGGTCCTAGGATGCTTGTTTCCAGTCCAGGGAGGACCTGGCTTGGCAGTTCGGGCTGGACTGTTCCCATGAGGCACAGGGTCAAGACTGATTTGCATATGGCTGGGTTCAAACTGGAATGGCATGGTGAGCAAAAAAACGATGGATTTAGGCCCAGATCTCTGTACTGGGGTGAATGTATGACATTGTTCTGCATTCTGTCCATCAACTGTTGTTTTTGCATTTGTCACCCTGAGTGGGACGGGTATTCCCAGACGTGGGTCCCGTGCTCTCCATGCCACTGGAATCAAGCTATCCTGGCTGAAGAGGGGTGAAACCCCGAAACCGGTCCTAGGATGCTTGTTTCCAGTCCAGGGAGGACCTGGCTTGGCAGTTCGGGCTGGACTGTTCCCATGAGGCACAGGGTCAAGACTGATTTGCATATGGCTGGGTTCAAACTGGAATGGCATGGTGAGCAAAAAACGATGGATTTAGGCCCAGATCTCTGTACTGGGGTGAATGTATGACATTGTTCTGCATTCTGTCCATCAACTGTTGTTTTTGCATTTGTCACCCTGAGTGGGACGGGTATGCCCAGACGTGGGTCCCGTGCTCTCCATGCCACTGGAATCAAGCTATCCTGGCTGAAGAGGGGTGAAAACCCGAAACCGGTCCTAGGATGCTTGTTTCCAGTCCAGGGAGGACCTGGCTTGGCAGTTCGGGCTGGACTGTTCCCATGAGGCACAGGGTCAAGACTGATTTGCATATGGCTGGGTTCAAACTGGAATGGCATGGTGAGCAAAAAACGATGGATTTAGGCCCAGATCTCTGTACTGGGGTGAATGTATGACATTGTTCTGCATTCTGTCCATCAACTGTTGTTTTTGCATTTGTCACCCTGAGTGGGACGGGTATGCCCAGACGTGGGTCCCGTGCTCTCCATGCCACTGGAATCAAGCTATCCTGGCTGAAGAGGGGTGAAACCCCGAAACCGGTCCTAGGATGCTTGTTTCCAGTCCAGGGAGGACCTGGCTTGGCAGTTCGGGCTGGACTGTTCCCATGAGGCACAGGGTCAAGACTGATTTGCATATGGCTGGGTTCAAACTGGAATGGCATGGTGAGCAAAAAAACGATGGATTTAGGCCCAGATCTCTGTACTGGGGTGAATGTATGACATTGTTCTGCATTCTGTCCATCAACTGTTGTTTTTGCATTTATACTTGTGTATAACGTGGAAATATCCAAGGTCATAAGAACCATATTCTGTTCCCATTTGACATCGTAGATATGTTTCAAAAAGTCCACTGAATCCTTTAGATATGATGGAAGTGTTTTAACGATCAGATTTAAAAAGAAATCAATGTACTTGGAGACACTTTCAAAGAGACTGTTCTGAGCTGAAATTATTGGTCTCCCTGGTGGATTTCTTATGTTTTTATGAACTTGTGGGATCATATAGAAAACAGGAAGGACTGGATGCTCCTGTTTTAAAAAGCGATATTCGTTCCAGCTCAATAGTTCCTGTTCTTTCCACATGTTCAATCTATCAAAGAATTTTTCTTTTACTCTTTCATATTCATTCACTGTAATCCTCTTATAGCATTCTCTGTTATTGAGTTGGTTTAATGCCTCATTTCTGTAAAGAGCTCTTCCCCACAATACAACATTTCCCCCTTTGTCCGATGATTTGACTATTACCTCAGATCTGTTCCTGATCTTGTCAACCGTTTGGAATTTTTTTTTTCTTTCGGATCACGTTGTTTCTTACTGTTTCCCATTTCTTGATAAATATTTCTTAAATCTCTTATGACATTCTCAGAAAAGGTGTCCAAATTGTCCCTACTCAATTGGGGTTTATACCTGGATTGGGGTAGGAAGGGGGTAGTATCTCTTACTCCCAATGTCTGATTCAAGGAACTTGTAATGATAGTATTAGACGATTCTGCTTGCTGGTCCTCATTATCATTCTGTAAAGACCACATGTCTTCCAAGACTGATAGATCCGACACTGTCAGGTTATATGGAACTGTTGGAGTGGTTATTCGTTCCATTTCTTGAGTACCATTGGTTATATTTTTCATGTTGTGTAACTTCATCAATTTTAGTTTTCTTACAAATCTAAAAAGATCCATTCTGCATTTCGCATAATTGAATTAATTCTTATGGCAATATGATAAACCCAGTTCCAAAGTCGCCATATCTTCAGTAGATAGATCCATTGAACTTAAATTGATTATTTTATTACTTTCTTTTACTGCTTGATCTTTTGCTTCGTGTTGGATCGCATTGATCTCCCTGTTGTTTCTTCTTGTGTTCCTTCTACGTCCTTGGCCCCCTCACCTCTGTTTCCTTTTCCTCTTGGTCTTCCACGCCCCCTCGTTGTTCGATGGTCTGTTCTTTGATCCAGCTGAAGAAAATGCAACTCGTCTGCATCCGTGAGTCTTGTAGTTATTACTCCTCTCCTCATAGTCTCTTCTTGTTCCAGTTCCGAACCTGTGTCCGAACTTAATTCGCTTTGTGAGTTTTCTTGTTGGGTTGCATTACTATTTTGTATCCTTTGTCTCCTTGCTGTATCAAATCGTTTGGCAAACGTATATATTTGTCCATGCTCATAATCCAGTCGATCTCGTAGGAATTTGGTTGCTTTTCTGTCTTTTATTCCTTTTTCATATATTTCCAAGCGGTTTTTAAGATCACTTTTAAATTTCTTTATTCTTATTTGATCCGTTTCCTTATCTAAAATTGCTGTCAATTCTTAGATTTTTCCAATCACGTAATTCCTTTCTATTTCTGCGTATTTTATTAAAATTCGGATCATACCCATTGAGCTCTCCGCACTTCTGCCCATTCCTTCACGAGCCCAAAATTGGGATTTTTGTATGTTGGGGTGATCATAATTCTCAAGCCTCTGGGTACGCGACCTACCTGTACGTATTGTTTTAAGGAGGCAACCTCCCTCACACCAACAAGATATCTCTCTCTTCTATAATTTCTTTCGTTGTTGCAAGTTCTTGCCCACATTATTATTCGTTTGTGATCCTGAAGCACTTGTGCCATTGTTCGAATCTTTAGAGGAGGTAATGTCTGTAAACAGTTTCAGAGCCTCCTGCTCTCGTATTCCACATTCATCGTCACTCATGGTTTTTTCTTTCACAACGGTGAGTCCCCCTCGGTTCCCTGCAACTATTTCTCTCTTCTTCAGCCCTGGAGAGCTAGTCACTTTGCACCTGACTCCCGTTGCCCCTGCGCTCGCCTCTTACCGGAGTTCAATTATGTCGTCATCGGCGAGAATCCTCCGATTCCCGTCTCGTGAACACTCTTTCTCCCTTTCTTTGGTCGGCGGCTCTCAATGGGGATACGGGGCACGCCTGCCTCGTAGCTTTTTATTTATCCTTCCTTCGCAGTTGCTGGCGTGCTTCCTCAGCGTCGGTGGTGCCGATTGCGAGACGTCCACCACGCCTCATGGAATACAAACAAAAACACCTCATTGAATAAAAGTGAGATGGAATCGGCACTCCGTTAGTTTCTTCACTCCGGTTTTATTTCTTTACGAGTGACACAATCATCTACGCGTTTCGGTTACCAGACGCAGCCTTGTTCACGACGACGAGCACCATTTGCTTTCCTACTTAAATACAATTTACATTTTATGAAATAAACATAGAAAGAGGACAATTGCTGTCGTTATTTTTGTGCTCGCATTGTTACGCACACATCAGCACCATCTTGGAACATATATGCAGGCATAATCTTTAAATTGCTTTCAAATCTCAAGAACAGTTTCTTGTAAGTTAAAAAACACATTGTCGTATACATTCAATTGGAAAGTTCCCCTTATTCAACTTCTCATGTTGAATTTCAAATTTAGAGTAGGCAAGTGCCTATTTGTCCATAGCTGCCATCTCCTAATCGCAAATCTCCAATAACTCCCAGCAATTCATTTATGTGCAAAACATGCAAAGTGCTAAACCAGTCTATATATACGCCCTGTTGCCGTTTTGTTTGCCCTCCGGTGGGGGCCGAGACCAGTGGAGGCCGGAGTCTGTGACCGGGAGCCAGGGAGTGCAGGACTACACTCCCCAGCGTCCCCTGTGGCATCCAGCGCAGCCGCCAACGTTCCTCTCGCGCCAGGAGGCGCCCATAAAATCTTCCAGGGGCTCCCGCAGCATGGGACGCGTGCGGGCGTGCCTGGGCCGCGCCCGGGCCGCGCCCGGGCCAAGGGCGTGCCCGTCTGCACCCGTCCGCGGCAGACCGAGGCTGGGCTGGGCCTCCCCCCTTGGTCCTCCAGGAGCAGCTATTTACTGGTAAGGAGACTTCGTAACCCGCTAGCTTCTTCCATTTCTCCCATTGAACATTTTATTGCTGATTATGGGCAAGAGGAAACTACCGCCCTATGCGGGGAAGATGACCATGAAGAGCGCACCAATCACAAAGTACCTGAAAAACGGTGTGGGGCGGATCAACAGCGAAATTGTGCATGTTGAGGAACAATTGGCAGCCACCAAAACCACACTAGACGCTGTTTTAAAAGAATCTACATCAGAGGGTGGGCCTGATACCTCAGTACTTATGAGCAATGAGAGAGTTAAGGTCACTGAGAAAGAGCCACAACTAATTCCTGATGCGGACATTGTACCAAATCTGGCCTATCCATGCATCCTCACAATTCCTCTGGAAATCTCAGCATTATCAAACGATACTGACCTGCTATCACCACCAGCAAAAAAAGCTAAACAAATTTTCGCAAAGGATAATACCTCTGTGGAGAATCAGCCAGTAAAGACAAAAACCAAAGCAAAGCAAAAAAAAGGAGGAAAAATAGCAGGGGTGATAAAGGGGGACAGCAATCCAACAAATTACGCACAAAAATCGCATGATTTTGAAACTTTATTCGAAAAACTACACGGCAAATTAGATAATATTGAGCGACGCCTAATGTCAGAAATCAAACTGGTTCAAAAGGACGTGACATTTTTAACAGATTTGGTCTCTGAACTTTTGCCCCCTAAAACTCCGAATAAGAACAATAATATTCATAAACCAGTGGAAAGTCTAAAAGAAGGAGTAGGTACTTCTATCAGTAATGGCGAAATCAAACAAAGAGACAATTTCCCCGTACCATCCTTAAGGGACTGTCCGACCATCCGTCCTACTCAAGTTTTAAGGACATATAAAGAAGATATGGTCCCTTCATTGAAACCTGTAAAAACAAGTATGGAGGTCAAAAGGAATAGTATTATGCAACCCGATAATATTATTGAGGAGCCGTTACATCTCCCTCCCCAGGCGACCCCGTACGTTATTGTTCTGAATAACGTACCAAGATTAGCAGAAAACCAGAGTGAATCATATGAGACACTAAAAAACCAAGTGGTTCACTGGATTTCGGTTAAGTCTAATTTTGATATAAACATGTTACATCAGAATATTATAAAGTTAAGGAGAGTGAACTGGGTGGGTAGCTCGAGAAAACTATGTCAGGGTGACTGTGTTGTAGTGAATTTTCGCAGCAGGGAATTGGTAGGCAATTTGGTGGAAGTTTTTTCAAATAACCGAAAAGAGTCTGGTTCTAACCATAACGATTATATAACCGCTGTCCCACTTGGCTTCTTTTACAGGCCTAGATATAGTAATGCCAACATAAACCCTAGGTATAACTTATTCCAAACTGTCCCCCTGTTTAACAAGTATGCACCCTTGAGAAGATGCAGCGAAATTGATTGACAGCAACCGGTTGTGGCTGTGCCACTAGGTAGGAGCATGGATTATATCCCTACTTGTAAGCAGACAGATGCTGATTTAAGCGTACAAGTTCTGAAGGGGGTTATGGGAGAGTCACAGACTAGTGAAAAGGATCATATTCCTAATTGTAATTTGTTGGAAGCTGGACCTTGCATACGACCAGATGAGCTTCTCCATATTATGTCATGGAACGTTGCAGGGATTAAAAATAAATTAACAACGAGGAATGGCTAAAAACGATGGAGTGGTGTGCTCTGATCTTATTACAGGAAACTTGGCATATTGAGCCTTTCTTTATTAATGGTTTCCAAATTGTTCGTACTAATGCTACCCCCTCTAGAATGGGAAGAGCAAAAGGAGGCTTAGCGGCACTAATTGCTTTAACCTCGCCGCTAATATTAAGGAAAGCTAATACTATGTCACATTTTTATCAACTCTTACATTTCTATTCCGAGGGAAAACATTCTATCATTGTAATACATTTTTATAATAACATTTTTGATAAAACAAGAAGTAGGATCATTAAGCTATTAGAAGAAGACCTGGACCATTTCTTGGAGGGAGTGGGAGGGGATTATGTATTAGTTTGGGCGGGTGATTTTAACTGTGAAAAATGTGATATTGAAGCGGGAGAACCATGTGCTTATTGCGACAGCTTTGGCGATCGAATCCCCCATTTCCCACATGATCCTTATGGGGAAGCGATCAATAATGCTGTTCATAAATATAACCTAGCAGTTATGGAACCTACTATCCCCGATGGAGAGACAACTACACAAACATATGTAGGGGCTAGGTCATCTTTGAACATCGATCATTTTATCGTATCCGTTAATTGTAGGGATCTGGTGGAAAAACTTTTGATTTGTATGAGCCTCCTTAGTGACCATCACCCGCTAACTATGTCCCTGAGGCTTACTCTGACACATCAAGAAAGGGGGAAAGCAGTGAATTTAGATATTTAGACTCAAGGTAATAATGGAGTTTCCATAAGGTGGTCAGGCGTAAATCCCACTATCTTTATGGAAACTCTTAAGGGGAAAAAACAGAGAGATTTAGACATATGTTTGGATTGTTCCTCTATAAACTCGGCAATTATAACTGCATTTTGCAATATCACTACTGAAATTGCAGGTGACCTAACTTCTAAGAGGAAAAAGAATGTTCGTGATCTCAACCCCAGATGGTTTAACCAGGAATGCTCAAGGTTGAACGGGGAATTAAAAACAGCATTGAAACTAAAACCAAGAGATAGTGCTAAGATTACCATCCTGAGGAAAGCTTATAAAAATACTCTGAAAGAAAGGAAAATGGAGATCCACGAGGAGGCCTGGGAAGAATTAATACAGGCAGCTGAGACGCGAGATACAGTCCTATTCTGGAAAACAATCGATCATCCCTTTTTTAAAGAGAATACCGCAGTGAAAATTGATATCGTTGTTCCTCCGGAAGATTGGATACTGCATTTCGAGAGTATTTTTAATCCCGACGCAGTCAAAGTAACTAAGTGTAATAATGGCAATTATATACTAGTGGAGCCTGTAAAATCATCCCCAATAACGCCAGAGGAAATCAAATCTGCCCTACAAAAAAGTGCTAATGGAAAAGCCGCCGGACCGGATGGGGTACCCATTGATGTCTATAAAAGTAACATTGATTTCTGGATCCCAATCTTATTAAATGTTTTTAATGCCACTCTAGGGGGAGTGTTGCCTGCATCATGGGTTGAAAGTGTAATTGTACCAATTTTTAAAAAAGGGGACAGAGGGAAGGCTAATTGCTACCGTCCGATATCCCTTCTTGACTCCACCTCGAAACTGATGGGGAGAATAATGTTGGGGAGGTTAGAAAATTGGGCCACTGAGAACAACATTCTAACAGAGGCCCAGTATGGTTTCAGAAGGGGTATTGGGACGGTGGAACAATGTGTAAATCTGGATTTATTGATAGGGAAATATACCTTAGCTAAGGAAGGGGTTTTACATCTTTGTTTTGTTGACCTCACTAGCGCTTTCGACCTTGTTAATCATGCCAAATTGTGGCAGACATTGAAAGGGCTAGGTGCCCCTATTGATATAATTACATATTTATCTCAGATTTATTCCTTTTTAACCTCTAGAGTCCGGTTTGGTACAATGGGAGAATGTACCCCGGACTTCAGGGTAATGCGTGGAATCCGACAAGGATGTGTTTTAGCGCCCTTTTTATTTTTCCTATATATTAATAATGTTGATCTCTTTTTACAAAATCAAGCTGCAGATGCCCCAAAAGTTGGAGTACGCCCCACCCCAGTTCTTTTATATGCAGACGACGCTGTCCTGCTATCAAAGACAGCGAACGGTCTGCAATGCCTAATAGAAAACTTTGCCCTGTACATGTCCGAAAAAGATCTTCAGTTAAATCTCAAAAAAACTTTTGTTATCACATGCGGGAGCAATAGGCTGAAGAATAGACAACATCATGTGGGAGGGGCAGCCATAAATAGAGTTTCAACTTTTTCATATTTGGGGTTGATTTTTAATAGGAGTGGTACCTGGAACACACACATAGAATCTTGCAATTTGAAATTTTTAAGAATTATTGAGGGTATTTTTAGATTCTCTGCAAAAATAGGAAATAAACCCATACGGGAAATTCTTGCCCTGTATCGAAGTAAGTGCGTCACAGGTGTCTGTTATGGGGTTGCTATATGGGGGAGAGCTAACATTGCCTCCTTACAAATCCAAGAAAATAAATTCCTAAAAAGAGTATTGGCAGTTCCTAGTACAACAGCGAATTATATAGTACATAAAGAACTAGCTGTACCATACCTAAGTGACCTAATAAACATGGCAGGTCTCACCTTCTGGCAAGGGATATGGGTCAAAGATGAGACTAAATTTACAAAGGATCTAATTATGGACTGCCTGGCACTCGACCACAGCAGAAAAATTCCTTGGCTAGAGCATATTCATACCATCTTAACTTGTTGCAAGATAGACTTTGATAGAAAGAAACCTGTACAGATCCAGAATCATAGTAAAAGTGACCTAAAGTTAAGGGATATGAATGTTAGGGAATGTATAAGAGAGGCTGAAGTTAGTCAAAAACATAGTGTTATTTCTTACTGCGAATGCCCATCAGTGAGGGGCACACAAACATATCCAACGCTGGTAAGAAACACCCCGTTACAAAAGGGTAAACCCAAAATAGTCACTGGGACCTGTGTGTAGGACAGTACAATAGTAAGTGGTCCCAGCAAAATTGCATTCAACAGTAATAATAAAATAAACAAAATTTGAAGAACTTAGAAATCACGTTTATACAGTTGGTCAGTGTTATTTAATCACACTGAGCATAAAAATAATTGCAGAAACTTTTATGCAATACTAACAAGAGTGCCCAGAAAAGGTGGGGAGAGAAAGTTTCAGGAGAAGTAAGTGATTCGAGTGAAGGTAGCGGGGATGTGTGAAGCAAGAATACTGTGTAAATCACTTATCATAATATACATTGAATAATGGCGCATCATTTTGCCAACAACTTCACAATTCTATAGTCCGTATATAATATAGAGCCATGTACGCAAATCACAGTCACATCATTGCTGTCGATCGTACTGTCAGGCTACAAAAGTGTCGAGTAGACGGAGCGTTTTCCGCGAGTAGCGATTCTGCACCGCTGGCTTCATTTTATCCCGGAGGCAGCGTTTCTGTAGAAACAGACATCCTCATTAAATCATGGAAAGGACAGATTGATGCGCAAATATATAAATTAAGGAGTCTGGCTCTCTCTGGAGAGAATATTTTGAAGGGGACAGAATTATAGTGTTTCGCTTCTAAATAAGGTGCTGTTTTCCGCTCTCTTGTGTTTGGAGCCTACGAGGCCTATACTTCTACATCAGCCCCCGCTGTGGGGTTTTCATGGTGCCCTCCCTTTTCCCCTCACTTCAGTCCTGAGGAAGACCCCCCTGTAAGGATTATAAGAACCTACACCTTTTATTTGGGGTCGAAACGTCGACACTTTTGTAGCCTGACAGTACGATCGACAGCAATGATGTGACTGTGATTTGCGTACATGGCTCTATATTATATACGGACTATAGAATTGTGAAGTTGTTGGCAAAATGATGCGCCATTATTCAATGTATATTATGATAAGTGATTTACACAGTATTCTTGCTTCACACATCCCCGCTACCCTCACTCGAATCACTTACTTCTCCTGAAACTTTCTCTCCCCACCTTTTCTGGGCACTCTTGTTAGTATTGTATAAAAGTTTCTGCAATTATTTTTATGCTCAGTGTGATTAAATAACACTGACCAACTGTATAAACGTGTTTTCTAAGTTCTTCTAATTTTGTTTATTTTATTATTACTGTTGAATGCAATTTTGCTGGGACCACTTACTATTGTACGGTAAGAAACACCCAACATAGATTTTATCTAACGAGGCTTAGGTTTGGCATACTTCACTATATTATAGCATTCCCTAAAACGGAAAAGTGGTGTCACAAACTCCCAAACTGCCCGTGTGACGGAAAGTCCCCCCAATCTACGTTGCATTTTATACTTGTTGTAGTTTTTACAGGGATATTCTTAAAGCAGTTTTAAAACCTCTATTTTTATCTAATATGCTCTTTTATTATAAACAAGCTTTTAAATTTGTATGTAGCCTGAAAAATGAGAAAATTATGAACGCTGCTATTCTGTTTATACAACTGGCAATCAGGAGAAGAAAGGCTTATTCACATTTGGATGCACTGTTATATGAAAAGCCAGATGATTGCATGTAGTCACGCTATATATTTCTCAGCTGTACATACAATAGCACTATGCACTTTATGTATCTTTATGATGCAGGTTATTCTGCATATACTGTACCATGCCTTATATAAATGTGTACTGTATTTTGATGTATTGTGTGATATTGAAATATGTAAATGTGTTTTTAAATTTTGATAGTACATAATGGTTTTTAAATTGATTAATTGTTCCCTCTGATTAGAATGCTTTTATGGTGGTATACTTTGCACCGAATAAAGCTGATTTGACTTGACTTGACTTGATATATATATATATATATATTCACTGAAAAAACCATAGGTTTTAGGGACAGTTATAGTTAGTTGGACATTGCACTCGTACAAAACCCGTGAAATTCCCCCGTTATAGTTCATTCAGGTAACTATAACTCGCGCCCCCGCAATGCACTGCTGATGACGTCACATATTACATCACTCATGACATGGTCAGTGACATCACTGATGACATCACTGATGACATCTCAAATGACATCACTGATGACATCATCCAGTGACTGTGTGCTTCTGTAAAGTTTAAATATGTTTAATATATATAGGGAAAGGCGTATTGACGAATGAGTGGGTGTATAAGTGTCTGAATGGATGATTTAGTAGGTGCGTGACTAACTCTATAAGTGAGTGATTAAGCGTATCTTACTGAATGCATGGGTTAGTGACTATACTGGGTGAATGTCTGTATCCGTCTGTCTGTTGCTGTGTAAGTGGCTGCATGGGTTTGTGAATAGCTACATGAGTGTCTATATGAGTTATTGATTGGTTGTCTGAGTATCTGTATGGGTGCCTGAGTGTTTGTGTGGGTGGGGTGTGTGCGACTCTGTGCATAGATGTGTGAGTGGGTGATTCACTAGGTGGATGATTTCAAGAGTGCATCTGTGATAGACTGTATGGGTGGGTAAGTGTGTGTAAGAGTGTCTTAGTGAGTGAATGTATGTCCCAGTGGTACATGTGTGAGTAACTACAAATGTGAAAGGCAGTATATATGTGTGTTGGAGTATATAAATAGCTATAAGCGAGAGTGTGTGATTGTGAGAGTGACTGTATGGATGAGTGTGTGCTTGTATCAGAGATTGTATACGAGCGTAAGAATGTGCTAGTATTTGTATGAGCAAGTGAGCTGGTGTGTGTATAACTGTATAGGTGAGTAAATGGGTGTGTGCTTAATTTTTTGCATGACTGACTAGGTGTGTGAGTACCTCTATGGATGAGTGGCGGTGTGTGAGTGTTTATATAGGTGTATGAGTGCATATAATAATCCTGTACTGAGTGACTATAAGTATGAGTGACTGTACGGGTGAGTGAGTAGATGTGTGTGTGTAGACCTAAGAATCAGTGAGTGTGTATATAGTAATTGGTGTTGGAGTGTCTATGGTTTTGACAATGGCAGTCTGTAATTTACAGTGGGTGTATCAAAAGTTATATTAGGGTTTGAGAAGATGCATCAAATTATCACATGGATGATGTCATCAGTGATGTCATCAGTGATGTCATTTGAGATGTCATCAGTGATGTCATCAGTGATGTCACTGACCATGTCATGAGTGATGTAATATCTGACGTCATCAGCAGTGCATTGCGGGGGCGCGAGTTATAGTTACCTGAACGAACTATAACGGGGGAATTTCACGGGTTTTGTACGAGTGCAATGTCCAACTAACTATAACTGTCCCTAAAACCTATGGTTTTTTCAGTGAATTTGTAAGGTTTTTTAAATGCTAATTTCTAACTATAACGTGCCTGAAACTTATGGTTTTTTCAGTGAATTTCAAAGGTTTTTTAAATGCTAATTCCTAACTATAACATGTCTGAAACCTATTGTTTTTTTCAGTGGATTTCAAAGGTTTTGTAAATGACAATTTTTAAATGTATTAATTGTTATATTTATTTTTTTGATACTGATTTACTACATTTTTTTAAACTATTTATTTTTAGATATTTTATTTTTTAAATTACATTGTAATTACATTATACATTACATTACAAAATATACTTTCTCAGAATGAATTACTTTAGTTTAAATACTTTGCAAATAGGCAATAGACTTTTAAGTACAGTATTTACAGTTGTTGCAATGGGCAACACAATTTCAAACACAATGCAACATTGAGCTCAATGTGAATTTCTAGTTAAATGCAATTAGTTACTTTATGGATTACTTTTCTAACCACAGGACTGGATCCTAGATTCAGTCCTGCGACATCTCCTGTAAACAGTTGAGTAAAAGCGTTTTGGTTACAGTAGTGATTTTTAAGGAATATTATTGTATTTTAAAAGTTGACAGAAACTTTTTCACATAGAATCACCAATGTTATCCTATGGGAGGAAATTCACTTAGCAGGTAAGTAGTGTTATTGTTACTTTTTCTTACTCAGTGGTGGATCCTGGATCCAGCACTGGTGCATCTCCTGTAAACAGTTGAAAGAATGCGTTTAAGTCATACAGGCGATTTTTAAGGAATATTTGTAGTTTGTGAAAATCGACACTTTGAAACTTTTCTGCTGAAAACCAGACAATGGATTCCTATGGAAGGAAATACAAGTTACTGGTAAATACGGTTAGAATTACTTTTCAGGGTCAGTGCTGGGCTAAAAGATGCAGCACTGGGTTCTCTCCTGATAACAGGTGAGTAAATCGGAATTCGTAGTTCGGCTGATTTTAGAGGAATATTATAAAGTTCCAAAACTCCACACCTTAGAAGAATTTCAAAGTGAAACCAGTCAATGTTAGCCTATGGAAGGAAATTCAAGTTACTGGTAAGTACGGTTAGAATTACTTTTCAAGGTCAGTGCTGGGCTAAAAGATGCAGCACTGGGTTCTCTCCTGATAACAGGTGAGTAAATCGGAATTCGTAGTTCGGCTGATTTTAGAGGAATATTATAAAGTTCCAAAACTCCACACTTAGAAGAATTTCCAAGTGAAACCAGTCAATGTTAGCCTATGGAAGGAAATTCAAGTTACTGGTAAGTACGGTTAAAATTACTTTTGAGGATCAGTACTGGGCTCAAAGATGCAGCACTGAGGTCTCTCCTGATAACAGGTGAGTAAATCGGAATTCGTAGTTCGGCTGATTTTAGAGGAATATTTGTATGTTACAAAAATCGACACTTAGAAACTTTTTCAGCAAAAAGCAGGCAATGATATCCTATGGAAGGAAATTCAAGTTACTGGTAAGTACGGTTAAAATTACTTTTCAGGATCAGTACTGGGCTCAAAGATGCAGCACTGAGGTCTCTCCTGATAACAGGTGAGTAAATCGGAATTCGTAGTTCGGCTGATTTTAAAGGAATATTATAAAGTTCCAAAACTCCACACTTAGAAGAATTTCCAAGTGAAACCAGTCAATGTTAGCCTATGGAAGGAAATTCAAGTTACTGGTAAGTACGGTTAGAATTACTTTTCAGGATCAGTACTGGGCTCAAAGATGCAGCACTGAGGTCTCTCCTGATAACAGGTGAGTAAATCGGAATTCGTAGTTCTGCTGATTTTAGAGGAATATTTGTATGTTTCAAAAATCGACACAAACTTTTTCAGCAAAAAGCAGGCAATGATATCCTATGGAAGGAAATTCAAGTTACTGGTAAGTACGGTTAAAATTACTTTTCAGGATCAGTACTGGGCTCAAAGATGCAGCACTGAGGTCTCTCCTGATAACAGGTGAGTAAATCGGAATTCGTAGTTCGGCTGATTTCAGAGGAATATTATAAAGTTCCAAAACTCCACACTTAGAAGAATTTCCAAGTGAAACCAGTCAATGTTAGCCTATGGAAGGAAATTCAAGTTACTGGTAAGTATGGTTAGAATTACTTTTCAGGATCAGTACTGGGCTCAAAGATGCAGCACTGAGGTCTCTCCTGATAACAGGTGAGTAAATCGGAATTCGTAGTTCGGCTGATTTTAGAGGAATATTTGTACAGTGGTGAAGGGAGGGGGCGGGGCTTCAGGTGACATGTCTGCAAACAGGCCCTGTGGCGCGTTTTAAGATGGGGAATTAAATCCTCCTCAATCCCGAGGGTCCCTAGGGGCCAAGTAGCCCACCAGATACCTCCAGTATGCGCCAGAGAGCTGCGTTGCAGAGAGGTGTTCAGAGGCCATGCCCCTTTTTGCACCTCTCTGCAACGCAGCTCTATGGCGCTTTCTGGACGTACCTGGTGGGCTAGTTGGCCCCCAGGGACCCTCAGGATTGAAGGGGATTTAATTCCCCATCTTAAAACGCGCAACGGGCCTGTTTGCACACATGTCACCTGAAGCCCCGCCCTCCCTTCACCACTGTGCAAACGCGCCCCGTGGCGCGTTTTAAGTTGGGGAATTAAGTCCCCTTGAATCCTGAGGGTCCCTGGAGTCCAACTAGCCCACCATGTACCTCCAAAAGCGCCACAGAGCTGCGTTGCAGAGAGGTGTAAAAGGGGCGTGGCCTCTGTACACCTCTCTGCAACGCAGCCCCTGGCGCATACTGGAAGTTCCTGGTGGGCTAGTTGGCCCCAGGGACCCCCAGTATTCAAGGGGAATTCGTTCCCCCTCTGCAAATGCGCCAGGGGGCGTGTTTGCAGAGTGGTAAAGGAAGGGGGCGGGGCCTGCGGCACGATCGTTTAAAAATTTTTTTTTTTTTAAATTAAAATGCTTTTTTCTGCCCAGGGGGTGGGTCCTTGTGGGACCCCCTGAGCAGACCTAGGGGGTCAGGGTGTTTCTACCCTGCCCCCTTTGTGCGTTTTGCGCACTTGTTTCTGTGCCTCGGTTTTACCGAGGGACAAAATGGCTGCCAACACTTCCTGATTTGGAGTGTTGACAGCCAATTAGCATGCAGCTCGTGGGGAGGGAGCGGACCCTACTCGCCATAGATATATATGTGACTTTACTTTTGATTTTCTCAGGACTGAACGGATTTACACCATTTAACAAAAAGGGTTCTTTCTGAACCAAGAACTACCTCTTTGCCAAATTTGGTGTAATTCTGTTCAGCAGTTCGGGCTGTAGCCGTGGCTAAAGTTTCCTATGGGAAAATGAATGGGGAAAACACGTTTTGGGACCCCCCTTTTTTCTCGGCCCCTGCTTGACGAATCACCCCGAAACTTTCAGGGTAGGAGCGGACCGGAGCGGGCCATAAAGTTTGAAAATTTTGCGAAGATTCGTCAACCGACGCAAGAGTTATTTCAAATAGAATGTTGCGGATTTCCTATGGAAAATAGGTCCTAACTATAACTATCTACTGGCGACCGCCAGTAGATAATATACATATATATATATATTCACTGAAAAACCGTAGGTTTCAGACATGTTATAGTTACAAATTAGCATTTAAAAACCTTGAAATTCACTGAAAAAACCATAGGTTTCAGGGACGTTATAGTTACAAATTAGCATTTAAAAACCTTTGAAATTCACTGAAAAAACCATAGGTTTTAGGGACAGTTATAGTTAGTTGGACATTGCACTCGTACAAAACCCGTGAAATTCCCCCGTTATAGTTAGTCCAGCTAACTATAACTCGCGCCCCCGCAATGCACTGCTGATGACGTCACATATTACATCACTCATGACATGGTCAGTGACATCACTGATGACATCACTGATGACATCTCAAATGACATCACTGATGACATCACTGATGACATCATCCAGTGACTGTGTGTTTCTGTAAAGTTTAAATATTTTTAATATATATAGGAAAAGACGTATTGAAGAATGAGTGGGTGTGTAAGTGTCTGTATGGATGATTTAGTAGGTGCGTGACTGACTGTATAAGTGAGTGATTTAACGTATCTTACTGAATGCATGGGTTAGTGACTAAACTGGGTGAATGTCTGTATCCGTCTGTCTGTTGCTGTGTAAGTGGCTGCATGTGTTTGAGAATAGCTACATGAGTGTCTATATGAGTTATTGAATGCTTGTGTGAGTATCTGTATGGGTGCCTGAGTGTTTGTGTGGGTGGGGTGTGTGCGACTCTGTGCAAAGATGTGTGAGTGGGTGATTCACTGGGTGGATGGTTTCAAGAGTGCATCTGTGATAGACTGTATGGGTGGGTAAGTGTGTGTAAGAGTGTGTTAGTGAGTGAATGTATGTCCCAGTGGTACATGTGTGAGTAACTACATATGTGAAAGGCAGTATATATGTGTGTTGAGTATATAAATAGCTATAAGCAAGAGTGAGTGATTGTGATAGTGGCTGTATGGATGAGTGTGTGCTTGTATCAGTGATTGTATAAGAGCGTAAGAATGTGCTAGTATTTGTATGAGTAAGTGAGCTGGTGTGTGTATAACTGTATAGGTGAGTAAATGGTAGTGTGTTTAATTATTTGCATGACTGACTAGGTGTGTGAGTACCTCTATGGATGAGTGGCGGTGTTTGAGTGTCTATATAGGAGTATGAGTGCATATGATAGTCCTGTACTGAGTGACCGTAAATATGAGTGACTGTTCGGGTGAGTGAGTGGATGTGTGCGTAGACCTAAGAATCAGTGAGTGGGTATGTAGTTATTGGTGTTGGAGTGTCTATGGTTTTGCGAATGGCAGTCTGTACTTTAGAGTGGGTGTATCAAAGGTTATATTAGGGTGTGAGAAGATGCATGAAATTATCACATGGATGATGTCATCAGTGATGTCATCAGTGATGTCATTTGAGATGTCATCAGTGATGTCATCAGTGATGTCACTGACCATGTCATGAGTGATGTAATATGTGACGTCATCAGCAGTGCATTATGGGGCGCGAGTTATAGTTAGCTGGACTAACTATAACGGGGGAATTTCACGGGTTTTGTACGAGTGCAATGTCCAACTAACTATAACTGTCCCTAAAACCTATGGTTGTTTCAGTGAATTTCAAAGGTTTTTTAAATGCTAATTTGTAACTATAACGTCCCTGAAACCTATGGTTTTTTCAGTGAATTTCAAAGGTTTTTTAAATGCTAATTTGTAACTATAACATGTCTGAAACCTACGGTTTTTTCAGTGAATTTCAAAGGTTTTGTAAATGACAATTTTTAAATGTATTAATTGTTATATACATTTTTAAAATACTGATTTACTACATTTTTAGAAACAATTTTTTTTTACATATTTTATTATTTAAATTACATTGTAATTACATTATACATTACATTACAAAAAATACTTTCTCTTAATGAATTACTTTAGTTTAAATACTTTGCAGATAGGCAATAGACTTTTAAGTACAGTAGTTACAGTTGTTGCAATGGGCAACACATTTTCAAACACAATGCAACATTCAGCTCAATGTGAATTTCTAGTTAAATGCAATTAGTTACTTTATGGATTACTTTTTCTAACCACAGGACTGGATCCTAGATTCAGTCCTGGGACATCTCCTGTAAACAGTTGAGTAAAAGCGTTTTGGTTACAGTCGTGATTTTTAAGGAATATTATTGTATTTTAAAAGTTGACACTTTGAAACTTTTTCTCATAGAATCACCAATGTTATCCTATGGAAGGAAATTCACTTAGCAGGTAAAAACTGTTATCGTTACTTTTTCTTACTCAGTGTTGGATCCTGGATCCAGCACTGGTGCATCTCCTGTAAACAGTTGAAAGAATGCGTTTAAGTCATACTGTCGATTTTTAAGGAATATTTGTAGTTTGTGAAAATCAACACTTTGAAACTTTTTTGCTGAAAACCAGTCAATGTTAGCCTATGAAGGAAATTCAAGTTACTGGTAAGTACGGTTAAAATTACTTTTGAGGATCAGTACTGGGCTGAAACATGCAGCACTGAGGTCTCTCCTGATAACAGGTGAGTAAATCGGAATTCGTATTTCGGCTGATTTTAGAGGAATATTTTAAAGTTCCAAAACTCCACACTTAGAAGAATTTCCAAGTGAAACCAGTCAATGTTAGCCTATGGAAGGAAATTCAAGTTACTGGTAAGTACGGTTAAAATTACTTTTCAGGACCAGTACTGGGCTGAAAGATGCAGCACTGAGGTCTCTCCTGATAACAGGTGAGTAAATCAGAATTCGGATTTCGGCTGATTTTAGAGGAATATTTGTATGTTTCAAAACTCAACACTTAGAAGAATTTCCAAGTGAAACCAGTCAATGTTAGCCTATGAAGGAAATTCAAGTTACCGGTAAGTACGGTTAAAATTACTTTTCAGGATCAGTACTGGGCTGAAAGATGCAGCACTGAGGTCTCTCCTGATAACAGGTGAGTAAATCGGAATTCGTATTTCGGCTGATTTTAGAGGAATATTTTAAAGTTCCAAAACTCCACACTTAGAAGAATTTCCAAGTGAAACCAGTCAATGTTAGCCTATGAAGGAAATTCAAGTTACCGGTAAGTACGGTTAAAATTACTTTTCAGGACCAGTACTGGGCTGAAAGATGCAGCACTGAGGTCTCTCCTGATAACAGGTGAGTAAATCGGAATTCGTATTTCGGCTGATTTTAGAGGAATATTTTAAAGTTCCAAAACTCCACACTTAGAAGAATTTCCAAGTGAAACCAGTCAATGTTAGCCTATGGAAGGAAATTCAAGTTACTGGTAAGTACGGTTAAAATTACTTTTCAGGACCAGTACTGGGCTGAAAGATACAGCACTGAGGTCTCTCCTTATAACAGGTGAGTAAATCGGAATTCCTATTTCGGCTGATTTTAGAGGAATATTTGCACAATGGTGAAGGGAGGGGGCGGGGCCTGAGGTGACATCTTGCAAACGCGCTCCGTAGCGCGTTTTAAGTTGGGGGATTAAGTCCCTTGAATCCTGAGGGTCCCTAGGGGCCAACTAGACCACCAGGAACCTCCAATATGCGTTAGGGCTGCGTTGCAGAGACGTGTAGAGAGGCCACACTCCTTTACACCTCTCTGCAACGCAGCTCTGTGGCGCATTCTGGATGTACCTGTTGGGCTAGTTGGCCCCCAGGGACCCTCAGGATTGAAGGGGATTTAATTCCCATCTTAAAACGCGCCACGGGGCCTGTTTGCACACATGTCACCTGAAGCCCCGCCCCTCCCTTCACCACTGTGCAAACGCGCCCCGTGGCGCGCTTTTAAGTTGGGGGATTAAGTCCCCTTGAATCCTGAGGGTCCCCGGAGTCCAACTAGCCCACCATATACCTCCAAAAAGCGCCACAGAGCTGCGTTGCAGAGAGGTGTAAAAAGGGCGTGGCCTCTGTACACCTCTCTGCAAGGCAGCTCCCTGGCGCATACTGGAGGTACCTGGTGGGCTAGTTGGCCCCCAGGGACCCCCAGTATTCAAGGGGAATTGTTTCTCTGCAAACGCGCCAGGGGCGTGTTTGCAGAGTGGTGAAGGAAGGGGCGGGGCCTGCGGGCCCGATCGTTTTTTTTTTTCTCTCCTGAAGGGGGCTGTGTGGCCCCCTTCCTTTTTCTTTTTTGGGCCCTGGGGACCCCATCCCCCAGGGCCTTACCCCTTTTTAAATTACCTTAAAAAAACGGAAGGGGGCCGCGTGGCCCCCATCCCTGGGCCTGTATTGGCCCCGGGGACCCCATCCCCGGGGCATGGCCTCTATATTTATTTTTTTGAGGGGGCAGCGTGGCCCCCTCCTCTGGCCATTTTAAGGCCCCGGGACCCCATCTCCCGGGCCGGCCTTTCCATATTTTTTTTTTTTTTATTTTTCTCTTATTTGGGGAGGGGGCCGCGTGGCCCCCTCCCGGGCCACTACTTGCCCCGGGGACCCCATCCCCCGGGCTGGCTCCTCTCCGTTGGGGGACTGTGGGGGTCCCCAATCCCCCACAGTCCCGCCGGCTCCCACGTCCCTTGGGAGCCGGTATTGCTAGTCCCACATGGGGAGCAGCTGACATGCTGCTCCCCATGTGGAAAGCATCGCTTTGGATATTGGAAGAGAGCAGGCTTCCTGCTCTCTTCCAATATCCAGCAGTTTGCTATGGCAGGACGGGAGCCGCGAGGCTCCCGTCCTGCCATAGCAAACTACAGTGTCCCGGGGTAGGCACCCCGGGACACTGCAGGAGCTGGCCCTGGGGGTGGTGGTCCCCAGGGCCATCAAGGGTTTCCAGGAGGGGGCCGCGCGCCCCCTCCCATTCAGTACACAGCCCCGGGAGGTGGTGGTCCCTCGGGCTCTGGGGTCCGTAACGGACCCCATATTAAAATGTTTAGTGCCCCGGGAGGTGGTGGTCTCGGGCGTGTGGGGGCTGGAGCCCCCCACACAGGTTTAATAATGTATTTATAAAAGCCCCGGGAGGTGGTGGTCTCGGGCTGCGGGAGGGCTCAGAGCCCTCCCGCACCATTTTTAAAAAGCCCCGGGGGTGGCGGTCCTCGGGCTTGGGGGCCCTTTGAGGCCCCCACACATTAAATTATCCCCACCATGCCCCCGGGACTTGGGCCACCCGGGGCCACTAACATCGAAGCGCGGAGACCGCGCTCGATTTTTTTCCGGCAGGATTCGCGCACCCTGAGCGCATCCTGCCGATTTAAAAAAATTTTTTTTTGCCCAGGGGTCCTTGTGGGACCCCTGAGCAAACCTAGGGGTCAGGGTGTTTCTACCCTGCTCCCTTTGTGCGCTTTGCGCACTTGTTTCTGTCCCTCGGTTCTACCGAGGATAAATGGCTGCCAACATTTCCTGAATCGGAATGTTGACAGCCAGCTGACAGCCAATTAACATGCAGCTCGTGATCGGGAGGGTACGCGGACCCTACTCGGCCATAGATATCACTAACTTTTACTTTTCATTTTCTCAGCAACTACTGAACGGATTTACACCATTTAACAAAAAGGGTTCTTTCTGAACCAAGAACTACCTCTTTGCCAAATTTGGTGTAATTCCGTTCAGCAGTTCGGGCTGTAGCCGTGTCTAAAGTTTCCTATGGGAAAATGCATGGGGAAAACACGTTTTGGGACCCCCTTTTTCTCGGCCCCCGCTTGACGAATCACCCCGAGACTTTCAGGGTAGGAGCGGACCGGAGCGGGCCACAAAGTTTGAAAATTTCTGCGAAGATACGTCAACCGGCAAGAGAGTTATTTCAAATAGAATGTCGCGGATTTCCTATGGATAATAGGTTGTAACTATAACTATCTACTGGCGACCGCCAGTAGATATATATATATATATATATATATATATATATATATATATATATATATATATATATCGCAACGAAATCCCAGAGCAACCACACCGCAACGGCGCAACACCAGGGCACAGACTCCAACAACAAAGGTATAGACGTGGTTTATTCACACATCAAGGTCCAAATGACGCGTTTCGGCCGCCAGACATGCGGCCTTGATCACATTGTGCGCTGATAGAAAGTGAGTGACTTAAATGCACATGCATGCAGTAGTGTTTTTTCTATTTCGTTACAACGTGAGTAGGCATTTTACTACTTGTTTCCCGACATGTCATAAGGCGCTCCTTAACTCCTGGCAGTAAGTCAAATAGTGATGACATTGTAACAACAGTGAACATAGTGAACAGACATACAATGTCAGGGAAATCATAGAATTACTTGAAGGAGTGACTTAGCATAGACCCCCTATGTTGGTGATATTTGTCTGAAACCATGCAACATGCTGCCACAGTGGCGAGTTTCTAAAATGTGAAGGCCTGATTGGCCTATGTACTGGCTGCCATGGGGCGGGCGGCGGATGAGACTCATGTGGGATTTATCGGCTGTAGTTAATCATGACTTCGCCCGCTGAGGCTCTACGGATGATGTTGGACGCTCGGCACATCGTGCGCTTAGGAATATGCGATGAGCTGCAGACAGTGATGAAGCCAGCCGCGTTTGCGAGCGTATTAATGAGCATGGCGAATCACAGCAGAAAAATTAATTATATGATGAAATGAGTACAAGACTACACAAAGAGGAAGAAAAAATAAAACAGAGAAAAACCTATAAATTCAAACGGGATAAAGATGACTATACAAATGGTCAAATTTTTACTTTTGCCCGCAAATATGATTCTTTCAGGCATGTCACCACGAGCAAAACACAGTTCACGTCAGGAAGAAATGAGGAACAAGGAGAAGCCACATCAGCTTCTGACCTTAGTTCCGCAATAGAAAGTGAATCTGAAACAGAAGGTACTAAAAATAGATTGGATCAGGCAACTGTAAAACCATCACTGGGGGAAGAGTTGGATTACGTAAGGAGAAGTAGAAAAGAGACATTACGGCCGAGAAATATCAAACCGGCAAAAAACGACGAACCGAGAGCAGGCGGAAACGAAGGCAGGCAGCCAGAAAGCGGGGGCAAGAGTGGAAACCCAAAGCCAATGAGAGGACGGGGACAATGGAGACGCAAATAAGTACGCCATTGTGCCCCCGACAAACCGCTAAGAACAACAATACCATCATAAATCTGGCTAATGTAGATTTGGATGTAGCAGAACAACAATTGCTCTCCTTGGGATTATCATATTGCCCGGAAACCAATTTTGACTACACAAACACACGAGCTGATATATACAAATTTATACGGAAATTAAAGCTAAAAAAATTTCATCAGCTCAAGGCTAATTCAGATGATCAAATCCAACGTACCTCCACTACAACTATGTCATGTGACAATCAGCCCATATCAAATCTAACAGTTGCAAATCTGGATCTATTGAAAGATCTCCACAGTTTGGAACAAGACCAAGGAGCAGCAGGAGGGGTAATAACAAACCAGCAGCAAATCCTGGTCGAGCAAAATTCTATGTCACCCATATATGCAACATGTACAAAACCAGAGACAAGGTTTAAGGTGAAATCCAAATTTGTTCCAATAATGCCCAGGGATTCACTGGACCTGTTCAATGAGCAAGTGGTGGCTCAGGTGAAGAAACTATATTCGGACACCAACAAGATGAATAAGAAAATAACAATCCAAGAAAGGAAATATTATCAGTTGATAGCAAAATTGAAAAAAGAAAAGGATGTAGTGGTCAGAAATGCAGATAAAGGGGGCAATATCGTATTGTGGCCCCTAAGGGACTATATGGAAGAAGCAGCCTCCCAATTGAACAACTATGACTGCTACAGAAAAACTTCTTTGCAACAATTTAAAAATATACAAGTACAATTTTTTGCAAAATTATTAGCATGGAAAAGTTTAGGCCTCTTGAATATGGATGAGTACAAGTATTTGAAAAAAGAATTTCCTACCATACCAGTAATATATTTTGTGCCTAAAATCCATAAAAACCTAAACAAACCGCCCGGCAGACCCATCATTGCTGCATGTGATGGGCCACTGGAAAATATGTCTGTCTATATTGATTCTTTTTTGCAGGAGCATGTTAGGAGTCTAAAATCATATGTGCAAGACACAAGTGACTTCTTAAGGAAAATTGAAACCCTCCATTGGCAATCTGGCTATCAATTGATAGCATTAGATGTTTCATCTCTGTATACATGCATCAGGAACCAAGATGGCATTAAGGCGGTGGAATATTTTCTAGCTAACAGATCAATGAAATTTGCTGAGCATAATAGAATGTTGATTGATTTGCTGCTGTTTTATTTAGAGAATAATTTATTCCTATATAAAAATCAAATGTATCAACAGGTACAGGGTGTGGCCATGGGGGCCAGCTTCTCTCCCAGCTACGCTTGTCTTTTCATGGGCTGGTGGGAGGAGCTGGTCCTCATGAAACAATATGAACACACATATAAGGATAAGATTATATCTTGGCTAAGATATATCGACGATTTGTTCATTGTGTGGAACGGCACAGAGCAAGATGCCAAGGAATTTATTTCACAGATTAACAACAATCACATAAACTTGCATTTTACTTCAACTATTAGCAGTAATAATATAACTTTCTTGGATGTTCAGATACATATTGTTAATAACAATTTGACAACCTCCCTTTTTCGTAAACAAACTGCAGGCAATGCTATATTGCATGCATCTAGTTCTCACCCCACTCACCTTATACATAGCATCCCCTATGGGGAAATGCTGAGGATCAGACGTATCTGCAGTGAAGATGCAGATGCGATAGATAAACAAACACACTGTAAGGTAAGACTCTTGGAGAGGGGCTATAGCTCAAAAACAATAGATGCAGCAATTTTAAAATCTAGAAAACGAGCCAGGCAGGATTTACTCCAATACAAATCGAAATCTCAGGAGACAAAAGATAAAGATACAAATCAGCCAACTAGACTCATATTATCATACTCTAGACAAGAGGGACAGATTAGGTCAATCATTAGGCGTAATTGGCCTATTATATTGGGAGATCCAATTATAGGGTGTCTCCTCCCTAAAAAGCCGGTTATTACATACAAAAAAACGGCATCATTAGGTAATGCATTGGTTAGGAATAGTCCTGAAGATTCTGCAGTATGGTCATGGCTGGTAGCAAGAAAAGGATTCTATAAATGCTCCAGCTGCAAAGCTTGCCCGTTTGGTATAAACAAAACCACATACCAAACGGCATTTAATGATCAAGTACATAAAATCACCCAACATTTATCTTGCAAAACGGAATATGCTGTTTATGCCCTAGTATGTAGTTGCAATTTATACTATATAGGCAGTACAAAACTAGCCGTACATAAAAGAATCTTGCAACATACTAGAGCCATTACTAACAATGATTCAAGCTACCCTGTTGCCAGGCATTTTAAGGAAATACATAATAGTAGTCTTAAACATTTTAACTATTTTGTTTTAGATACAATATCGCCACAAAAAAGAGGTGGCAACAGGGAAGCCATGCTTAGACGCCTTGAGACTAGATATATATTGGAATTAGACACGAAACATCCGGGAGGCCTCAATACAAGTGAAGATATGTACACATATTTATAGGCATTACTCTGTATACAAATCTAGTACAGTAATCTCATGAATAAATTATGAAAAACATTCTTAACATTCTTATTCTATTTAGGTATTCTCCCTTTTTTATAGCTTTTTATAACTATTTTACCATGTCAATTATCATTGGAATTTTACACAGTTTTATCCAGTTTTATACAGTTGTAATGTATTTATAATATATATTTATTTCATATTTATATATTTATATCTTCATTCATGGGAAATAACTGTACACGATGGATTAATAATGTGTTTTTTGAACTTGTGTTATTCCTCTATGCTTAGCAGTTTAGAAATGGACTTATCCTTCAGTAGCCATTTACGGCAGAAATTTTCAACCTAGAGCACGTTTCAATATGTATTATATGCATATGATTTGGCATTTTGGGAAGACATCTATTGGGACAGGCAGATAATTGGATGTATATATGCATTGTAACAATAGGGGTGTCAAAATGCAGAAATGGCTCAATATTGAGAAATATATATGATAGGTCAATATGGATTATCCATAGCTATTACTGCTATTTCAAATAACTACCAAAAAATTTGAAGATTGCTGCTATTTTAATTTTAATTTTAATTATTATATAATACACACTAATGCACACTGCACTTTATAGACTTGCACTTTTTAGGATTCTTATACACAGTTCACTTTACATTTCTCAATAGTTGTATATTTTAAACAGGTATAACCAAAATTAGCCTATGTATAAACTATTTTTGTCTTACAAGGATTATTATGATATTTAATCTTGGCAAATAATGATTCAATCATGCAGGTTGGATGGTTCAAGTATTTATACTGTATATTACTGTGGCACGGCAACAATATATGTGATGCTTAATTGAGTAGTATTTTTTCCGTGTCTATCATTACAACTATTGGCCACTGTCATTTTAAATAGGAAGTTCCTACCTACTAGCGTTGTCATGTGAGCAAGGCTTGTAACGGCCGAAACGCGTCATGGCGGTATGGAGAAGCAGTAAATAAAGACTTCATTGCACTCTATTGGGTCCACTCTCGTTTCTTTCGTGGAGGAGCAGTAGACGAGTATCTTTGGATATATATATATATATCGCAACGAAATCCCAGAGCATCCACACCGCAACGGCGCAACACCAGGGCACAGACTCCAACAACAAAGGTATAGACGTGGTTTATTCACACATCAAGGTCCAAATGACGCGTTTCGGCCGCCAGACATGCGGCCTTGATCACATTGTGCGCTGATAGAAAGTGAGTGACTTAAATGCACATGCATGCAGTAGTGTTTTTTCTATTTCGTTACAACGTGAGTAGGCATTTTACTACTTGTTTCCCGACATGTCATAAGGCGCTCCTTAACTCCTGGCAGTAAGTCAAATAGTGATGACATTGTAACAACAGTGAACATAGTGAACAGACATACAATGTCAGGGAAATTATAGAATTACTTGAAGGAGTGACTTAGCATAGACCCCCTATGTTGGTGATATTTGTCTGAAACCATGCAACATGCTGCCACAGTGGCGAGTTTCTAAAATGTGAAGGCCTGATTGGCCTATGTACTGGCTGCCATGGGGCGGGCGGCGGATGAGACTCATGTGGGATTTATCGGCTGTAGTTAATCATGACTTCGCCCGCTGAGGCTCTACGGATGATGTTGGACGCTCGGCACATCGTGCGCTTAGGAATATGCGATGAGCTGCAGACAGTGATGAAGCCAGCCGCGTTTGCAAGTGAGTGGGAGACTAAATTGCACGTTGCTAGGGGATATGTAATCCGCTGGCCGTGGGGTTCTCAGTATTCATAGTGAATATGCCTAGGTGGAATTGCTCATACTACTGCTAAAAATAAGTGCAATCTAAAAGGTTGTGGAGAAGACGTGAAGTGTCAAGGGGAAAGTGAAGCAGTGTGTGCGTTTTGATTAAAAAGATAAAGCACCTATGGTGTCATGTGAAAAACATCTTTCATAATGTTCATTGGAAGTGCTGAGTTTAAAAGACGTGAAAGATCTCGCAAAATGGGGCAATTATCTAACTATAAATTGAAGCAAGAGTCACATTTAGTCACGCCTCCAGCCGGAGGTGACAGGAGCTCAAGTGTGATTGACGGGTCTATGTCACAAGGAAACAAGGACAATACTGAAGCTCTGCAGTACTAGTGAGTCTCTATGTGTGAGTGGAGAACATTAATATACATTGCAAGCACATAGAGGGAAAAATCAGGCGAAAATTAAGATTAATACAGGAAGATAAAGGCTAAAATATGCTGCTGGCGACCCAGACACATCATTGTATACATCCATCCTGACTTGATCAATAAATCTGATTAGAAAATCATAATGCATATGACGAAAAGACTACTTTGCACAAATGCAGAGTTATACATATAAGCATTTTGAATGTAACTATAATGAGAATCATCATCATTGTATACATCCATCTTGACTTGATCAATAAATCTGATTAGAAAATCATAATGCATATGACGAAAAGACTACTTTGCACAAATGCAGAATTATACATGTAAGCATTTTGAATATATCTATAATGAGAATCAGGAAGCTCACTAACCCACACCTGGTTGGTGAATATGTGTGAGGGATGCGTGGTAGTGAAATGTAAGTACTCTACCCTTTCTACAGAAAGTTATGTAAGTATATATATAGTGTTCTTTTGGTGGTTGTATTAAAGGGAGTAACGTGTGGGTTTTTGTATTAAAGTTGGGAGATGTATTATAGTTTGTACTTGGCGTATGTTCTGTATTGGAAATGGGGTACGATGTTGGATTCCACTCCCTCAAGCATTTTGTCAGAAGACAGTTTGCTGAGGGCAGAGGAACTGTGAGGACCTGTTCCCTGTGTGGAGCTTACTTCAATAAAGAAGATTGTATACTGCCTTAGCGTTCCTCATATGTGCTTTACGGATGTGCACTCTACACACTAGTTTTATTAACATTGATAGTATGAAATTAAAATGTTGGGTGCCCTGGGGTGGCATATATTTGCCCAATCAAATAATTATATAGACATGGAGTAGTCAAAGGGTTTAGGCTTACCTTGCCTCAGCCATATTGTTAAGAGAATTCAACCTCATATGTTAATCACCTCACAGCATCAAAATGTAAAATGTCAACGGTGCAATGATTCACTGACTATATAAGAAGTTATTGCACTGTCCTGTCAAAGTTTAAGGGTAACAATATATTAGAAGGTGACTCCATAACTGACTGTGCCTTATGTGGTTGTGACAAAAAACTTGAGGGCCTGATTTAGAGTTCAGTGGACGGTTACTCTGTCACAAACGTGTATTACAAGTCTCTATATTATATTGGGATTCCTATGTTTTTGCCTTGAGATGCTCCCTCAGGACAGCACTTTCTGGCATTCAAAATTACTGCATTTCAACCATTCCTAAAAATTCTTGTGGAATGTATAACTTTCCCCAAAATATTCCAGGACTGGAATTGGAAAACTAAATAAGCCTGCAGGATTATTTGGGGGAAAGTTGCTCTTTCCCCAGATATTCTAGGATTGGAGTTAGAATAGTAATTTTGACCTTCCACTGTCTGCCACGCACTGAGGGCGAAGTTCCAGGCAAGAAACACTAACGAGTGGACATAAAGCACTTGCAACCTGTCTGCTGAACTCTAAAACAGGTCCTAATTCTGCCATAGGTGGAGGCATACAGGTAGGGGTGCTGAGACACTAGTAAGATACTTGCAGTGCACAACATGGCACACCAACAAATCGCACCAGGTAGGAACCATTTATTAACAATGAATGATACTGTAGAATTAACAAGTGCGGTGTGACTTTGAGAGTGCAGAAAATAGACATGAAATTGTTGCAATGGGAGCGGATGGAGACTCATTATAAGGAAGAGCATGGCATAAAAGATTGACACAGTTAGAAATGCTAATGAGCAATGGTATTCTAGTAAGCAGACAGTGAAGTGACAAAAATAAGGTTTTTACTAGAGGTGGGCGATAAATTCTGCTCCGCTGGCAGAGTTGGCAGAGTTTTGGCAGCTCTGCGCTATGCATGTAATGCAAAGATCCAGCCAAATTCCGGCAACCGCCACATGGCGGAGTTTTTTCTTGTGCATGTCTCGCCAATGGTAAGTTGGCATGTGAGAATTGGCATCCTCTAGAGCGATTTTCGGATGCTAAGAGGGCACGTGGTGAGATTTTCCTAATGCAGGCGGTTGTGACCGTTCGTGGTGAGAAAGCTGCTGCTCGAGTAAAAAATCGACTCGAGCGGCAGCAAAACCACCTTGAGCAGCAGCGCCCTCTGGTGTGCCGTGTCGTGCCATTCACGCAGATTTTTCAGTGCAGAATAAGATGCCTGTGATAAAAATCAGAGCGACGTGCCGATTTCCGCCTGTTCGCAGAACTCCTTGGAATCTCACAGAGTTTTCATGTAGCTATGCGGAATTCCTCGGGGTGAAACTCTACGAGTTCCATCCACACCCAATTTAAACCACCAGCTAGATGGTTGACAACCAACCAGATCTGTTGTGCCTATACCCAGAACCAGAGTTGTATTTCTTCTCAGCAGAGAAGATAGAAACCCATTCCCCCTGCTTTTGGACATACCACTTCACAGTCATGTTGTCCAT
This sequence comes from Calotriton arnoldi, assembly GCA_963921515.1. NCBI lineage: Eukaryota > Metazoa > Chordata > Amphibia > Caudata > Salamandridae > Calotriton > Calotriton arnoldi. The sequence continues at coordinate 59,263 of CAWUFW010020534.1, forward strand.
CTAGATTTGGACAGATCAACAGCGAAGGAATGGCACTAAGGCCTTGAGCACCAGCTGAATCACCCGCAGCTGCAGCACATCAATATGCAACATCTGGTCTTCTCTTGTCTGTGATGTCCAGTTCCTCCAGATGTACTCCCCACCCTAAGGTGGAAGCATCTGGTACCTCTGAGGCAACTGCTTGAAGAGGCTGGAAGGACATACCTTGAATCAGGTTCTCCTTGTCATAATACTATACCCATATACTGACTTCCAGCCTCTTGGACACTATTCTGAAATTCCTATTCACTCCAGATCCATGACAGCTACTGTGGAAAACAGGTACTGTGGAAGCCAATTGGCTTTTCTTGATTAAAAACTCCAAAACCTAGAATTCCCTGCTCACTTCTTTGTCTCCACCCATGTAGGCCAAGGGAGGGTGTAGGAATTCAGCACACCTGTGGCTGTTAGGTGTGAGTCTGCTCACACCATAGACATGATATTAGTGATTTCTTTTAAGCCTCAGTTTCCTTTAGTCCACCGTTGATCCCTGTAGCAGTGTTTCCGTTTGACTGCCCTCCTGTTTCTTGAGCTCCTGAGGTTTTGCTAACCCTTGTTCGCAGAAGATTCCTGAGAGTTAACTTTTCCTTGCTCCTTGACTCTTGATTCCTGAGCAAAGCACTATTTTAGTGCATTCTTGATCTTTAAACATTCACTATTTCTGTAGTTACCTGTTTCCCAGTTTCTACCTTTCTTTCTCCTTACCTTAATTCCAGTTTCTAGTTTGCTACCTTCTTTTCTCTACTGCCTTAGCTTCCACTTTACTGGTGTGGGTGTTTACTTGCTTTCTGCCTAGTGTTCCCTTTGTTTTCTCTTCTTTCCTATTAAGTACTCCTCCTCTCTAGCTCCTTGTCTATTATGGCTGTGAATTTAGTTCTCCACCCTTGCTGTTACTTGCATGTACCTGTGTGATTGACAGGATTCACTGGGCACAGCTGACAACCTAAATGTTCTTTCTCGGCCGATGTGAGCGTTGTCTTTTCATTACTTTTATACATCTCCAAAGGTATCAGCTCCACAGACCCTGCTTTTGTATGTATACCATATATGTGGGTATTTGCAGTCAATATCTGTAACAGCAATTGTGGTTGAGGAACTTGCTGAGCTTCAGTCTTACCATATGGAGCTCCTGAGTGCTTTACCCACCAGGTAATGTTGTTATATGCATGTCTTGCATATATTGGGTGTTAGTTACTGTGAATGATGCATTGACTTTTGAGTGCCTAATCTTTCTGAGATGTGATTTCTTGTTACCTTCTGCAGAGCTGTCCCATTGGATCACTTTTCTTCGCTGACTCCCTGTGGGATTTTGGGCAGCTCTGTACTCAATAATCTGTTTACCTTGTCTAGTCTGCCACCAGTCCTTGTCAGAGTTCATAAAACTCCTGTATACTCCACAACATCAAATCCACTGCAATGACCATGGAGATCACCATAGAATGAGACAGATCTTCGCCATGCTGGAACCATTGCCTACGGAGGCTCTCATGTGTCAGGGCGCGAGAGTGATCAGGAGGATGCAGGAAGCTAGCAGATGTAAGACCATCAGGACTGGAACGTGTGCTCCATTCTGAAACATCAGAATCATATCCTGTATATCCCTTATCTCTGAGGAGGCGGAAAGGCTCAATTCGATGTAGTGTCCATTAGTGCCCCTCTAAACAGGATGTGTTGAGATGGCACCAGGTGAAACTTGGGCTTATTGATGGAAAAGCCTAAATCAATCAGCAAAGATGATGCTGCCTGCAGATGGCATAACACCATCTCTGGAGACTTGCTCTTGAGGAGCCAGTCATTCACGTATGGAAGCACTGGGATTCCCAAATGTCTGAGAAGAGCAGCAACCACTGACTTTGAGAAGACTCATGGAGCTGAAATCAAACCACATGGAAGTACCGTAAACTAGTAATGCATTGATCCTACCGTGAAGCGTACGCACTTCCTGTGGGATCGCAGGATAAGTATGTGAAAATACATGTACTCCAGATTGACAGACACTGTTCAGTCTTCTGCTTCCATCGCAAGCAACACCCAAGCCAGGGACAGCCTCTTGAACTTTTCTTTGCGTAGAAACCAGATCAAGACCCTGAGATCTGGGATATGACGAAGACCGCCACCCTTTGTTGGGACCTGGAAGTACCCAGAATAGCACCCATAGTCCAGTTCCTGCTCTGACACTAGTTCCACCCCACTTTCAGGAGTAAGAGCTCTACCTCCCGCTGAAGGGCGAGAAGGTGGTCTGCTGGAGTAAGGGAAGAAGAATGGGAAAAGAGTCCTGCTTGAAGGTTAGAGCATATGCCCTTTCCGCAATCCATTGGTCTGCAGTCATGACTTTCCAGGCATGTGAAAAAGGAGGGTACTCGTCCCTCAACAGGCACCCTGTGCTCCAACTAGAGGGAACAAGGTGTGGCTCCCTGCGGTGGCCAGGGAAGAAGAGGAGAAGGAAGAGGATGGGGAAAGAGACAAGGACAAGCCTCTATTTTTGCCACACCCCAATACCTACTGTACAACAGGGTTTGCTTCTGCTGATGAGACGACTGGCTTTGTTGTCTGCCCCACAAGGAAACGCCTCTTCTGAAACTCTGAACATTTCCAAACTGTTGGTAATCCCACTTCTGTGACTGTAAACCCAGTGACCTGACAGTGGTTTTGCTTCCCCAAAATCTCTCCAGGGCTAAATCTGCCTTTGCACCAAAGAAGCGAAGCCATCAAATGTAAGATCCATCAATGCTGTCTTGCTTGGCATCTGTGGAAAAGGTAGAGGTCCTAAAAGAGGCATGGTGCCAAAGAGCAACAAACGGCCCCAAAGACTGCACAACAAAGTTTGCTGTATCTAGTCTGAAATGATGACTTGTCAGACCACAGCTTGTCCTTCTCTCACCAGCTCTGTGAAGTGTGATTGGAGATGGTTTGGTAGGTGCAAAATAACCAATTGTGCCATGTCCCACAGGGCATGGGAGTTTCCGCCCAGCAGGCACTGAGAGATTTAAATGTCATACTATCTGCTGAAAAGGACATTATAGCAAATTGCTCAATTTGTTTTTCATTCTCTATCTGACGGGGTGGTAGGGAATAACCAAGGGGATTATTTAGATAAACAAGTTGCCTGCAGAACAGACTCTTCGGCAAAGGGTGTGCTGACAAAAAGGTCAGGCCATTGAGAGCTGGCCTATACCACCAGGCAATCAAGTGACTAACCGTGTGGGCAGAGGTCAGTTTCTCTCACACTGTAAGAAATGGCTCAGTCAGAGGTGTATTTAAAGGGAGATAAGGGTTCCAGTGGTTCAGAAGTTGGCTGCCAGACCTCTGATAGGATACAGTGCTTAGATTCTAAGGAAGGGAGGGGGAGTTCTAAGACATTTGCCACCTTATGTATGAGTGTTTGATAGGAAGTGACTTTTGTTGGATAGAGATCTGTTGGGAGAATAAAAATCCCACTCAGGGGAGGTGTCATGGCCACTAGCATCTCGGAGAGTGGCAAAGTCTGGACCCATAGAGATTGGCCATCTCTGTTGTTGTTTGTTCTGGGATCCTCTAAAGTATTAGGATCTCCTTTCAAAAAGAAAAACAACCTTTATCCTTCAGACGTGCTTCTCATCTAGATCAAAGAACAGGGGCAGGATGTTCCATTAAGAGATGTGGAGCCGGAGTGTTCACTAGTGGAGTCAGGGGTAGCGCCACTAATGTTGGAAGTGGCACCAGTGGTGTTGGAGATAGAGATGATGAAGGATGGAATGGTGACGATGGTAAAGATCCTATTAGAATAGTAAGGGCAGTGGCATCAGCTTTGGGTCTGGAGCCGAAATCATAATCGTCATTTGCGCCATGGTTGGAGCCAGAAAATTGAAAGCAGAGGGAAGAAGGGGGCAAAAGGAGCTGGGTAAAGCCTGCCGGGGTCAACCCAAAGGGAAAGCCCATAAGACCAATGGGGCCCATGGCTCTGTAAAAAAAATCAAACATGGTGTTTAAAAAGAGAACAGGGTCTGTTCTAGGAGTAGGAAACTGAGGATAGGGGTGACGGGGTTGAGGCCTGGGTAACAGAGCCACAGGTGTCAAAAATCCAAGGCCTGGTACCTGTTCCAAATGAACCATAGGTGGAAAGTCCTCTGGGGAAGAGGGACCAGTTCTAGCTCCGACGAGGAGTCCACAGGCATAGGAAAGCACCTCAATGACTTACGTTTTGAAGAATGGCACCGCTCATAGCCATGGTGTTGCTTCTTCTTGTGTTTTTGCATAATGATGCAATGTCCAATTCAAGACGTAACAAGCTTTGAGAGGTTCCCTGACAAAGATTACACAAAAATCGTGTCACTTGCATGTATGATATTCATCTTCAAGATTGTTTTTGAATTAAACATCTGTTATCCATACAGAAATGATGGTATTACTTTTGTACTAAAAACTTTAATTGACGGATCAATTGCCCTTCCTCTATAGATTCTTGTAAACCTTTTTAAAGCTGTAAGAATTTGGGTTGTTGTTTGACTGGGGTGTAAGCCCTGGTCAAGCAGCAACCACAGTCCTTTTCAGGGTAAGGCACAAGAAAACCCCAAATTAACCTGTGCTCACCCCCATGGTAGCTTGGCACACAGCACTCACGTTTAACTCAGAGGCAATGTGCAAAGAATTTGTGCAACACATCAAACAGTAAAACAGTGAAAGCCCACAACATATTTAGAAAAGCAGAGTAATTTTTAATAAATAAAACAAGACCAAAACAACAAAAATCCAATTAGTAAAACTGGATATATTGAAGTTTAAAGGTTTTAGTGAAAATAGTGACAAAAGCACAAAGTGCCAACTGGAGATATCTGGTCGCGTAGGACCAGGACAAAGCCACATGTTCAGGCCGACCATGATGGAGCATGGCCCAGCTACAGGGACCCAGTTAGGCCCACTGAACAGAGTACCTTAAATCCTGGTTGCGGAGCATTACGTGGAACCATGTCGCAGATGCGCAGCCAATGTGATGCGTCAGTTCTGAGATGTGGCTTGGCTGTGGTGCGAAGTCCTGATGTGTTATCGTTGAGGGTCCCTTGCAATGCGAAGTGCGGTGTAGGGGATGTGGCTCGCAGCGGGCAATGCATTGGTTCCGAAGAGCTGCGAGCTCGCAATGCGGAGTCCAGCAATGTCATTGAGGCTGCCGTTGATGAGAGATGTGTGGACTTGCGCTGTGGATGTGCCGTGCCGCCGGGGCAATGTGTCGGTTACGAGAACTGCAGAGGTGATGCAGGTCTTTGCGACAGGTCCAATCCACGCAGTTGCGGAAATGCGTCAGTTCTGCTTGGGCATGCACTGCTCAGCAGACGAGATGCATCGGTTCTGCTCGGGGATGCATCTCTCAGCAGAGAAGATATGCTGGTTCCACTGGAAAGCACCTTAGGCCCACTTCCAAGGGTCCAGGTTTGGAGTGGCACCGCTTGGCAGGGTTGACTCACACAATGCAGAGTCCAGTTCAGGTGCAAGGTAGTTTGAAACCTGCTGTGTCCCTGAGGCTGCAGATGAGGAGGCAAAAGGCACACAATTGATGGACGGAATGCAGAACAAATCAAAACATTCACCCTAAGTCAAGAGATCTGGGTTAAATCCATCATTCTGTAGCTCAACATACCACCCCAGTTTAGACCTGGCCATATGCAAATCAGTCTTGACCCAGTGCCTCGTGGGAACAGTCCAGCCCGAACTGCCACGCCAGGTCCTCCCTGGACCGGAAACATGCATCCTAGGACCAGTTTCGGGGTTTCACCCCTCATCAGCCAGGATAGCTTGAATCCAGTGGCACAGTGAGCCCGGGACCCACGTCTGGGCATACCCGGCGCACTTAGGAGGCCAGCCAACTAGTCCTTGGAGTCACTCTCGGTTCTGGGTTTAAGGCATGCAGGTCCAGTTCTTCTCACCCAGGCAATAGGACAGCGGCAGCAGGTAAGCATAGCAGGGCATCAGGTCCTTCAGAGAAGCAGTCCAGCAGAGTGGTAGTCCTTCAGCAGCACAGCAGTCTTTCTTTCTGGAAGAGTATCCACAGGTACACAGGTGTACTGAAGTGGTAGTGGCTGAGGTGCTTCCTTTTATACACAGTTGTGCCTTTGAAGTGAGGAGAAGTTTATATAGGCATGCCTTGAAGTGGACAGATGCCTTGCGTTCCCTGCATTGGCTCCAGACTAACTACAGGGGCTATGAAGCCCTTTGTGTGGAGACAGGATACAGCCTATTTAGGTGTAAGTGAGTCTGGGCCCGGCTCCTTCCTCTTATCCTGATAGTGTTGGCCCATTCAGTCACACCTAAGCTTCCATCATGTGTGGCTGTCTAGGAGGAATACACAAAGCCCAACTGCCAACAACACCCAGTCATGTGACCTGAGGCTGCAGGCACCAAATGGCTAAGACAAAAAAATGCCAACTTTCTAAAAGTGCTGCAGCAACAAATGCTGGATGGAATGCTGAATAAATCAAACATTCACCCCCAGTCAAGAGATCTGGGTTAAATCCATTGTTCTTTTGCTCACAATGCCACCCCAGTTTGGACCCAGCCATATGCAAATCAGTCTTGACCCTGCCCCTCATGGGAACAGTCCAGCCCGAACTGCCAAGCCAGGTTTTCCCGGGACCAGAAACAAGCATCCTGGGACCGGTTTCGGGGTATCACCCCGCATCAGCCAGGCTAGCTTGAACCCAGTGGCACAGCGAGCAAGGGACCCACGTCCGGGCATACCCATCCTACTTAGGGTCTAAAAGTGCCATTTTCAGAATTGTAATTTAAAATCTGACTTCACCATAAGTTAGAATTTTAAATTAGGATTCCAGGGACACCAAACTTGAAACTGTTAAAATCTAAATCTGTATTTGTAAAGCGCGAACTACTCACCCTTACGGGTCTCAAGGCGCTGGGGGCCATCGTGGAAATTAAGTGAGCTATTGCCCAGAGTCACATGGTGCTGAGCTGAGCTGCCGCCGGAGCCGGGGATCGAACCGTGAGCCCTGTGCTCCGAAGTCAGCTGCCCTGGCCGCTGCACCAAACTGTTATATCTTGCCATTTAGAAATTACACTTATAACATGTAATAAGGTAATCCCAATGTTATCCTATGGGAGAGTTAGGCCTTAAAGTAGTGAAAAACGAATTAAGGATTTTTAACTACTAGGACATGTAAAACTTAAAAGTACATGGCTAACATTTTAAATACATTATACCCTGGCCTGTGGGGTGTCCAGGGCCTACCCTAGGAGTGACATATGTATTAAAAAGGAAGGTTTGGGCCTTTCAAAAGGTCTCTTTTGCAAGGTTGAAATGACTGTTTAAACTGCAAACACAGGCTTTGCAATTGCAGGCCTGAGACATGTTTGAAGGGCTACTTAAATGGGTGTCACAATCAGTGCTGCAGGCACTCTAGAGGCATTTAATTTACAGGCCCTGGGCACTCATAGTACCACTTTACTAGGGACGTATAAGTAAATTAGACATGCCAATTGAGTATGAGCCAATATTACCATGTTGAGAGGAGGGAGCATATGCACTTTAGCACTGGTTAGCAGTGGTAAAGTGCCTAGAGTCTAAAGGCAAGCGAAAACTAATTCAGCAAAAAGGTGAGGAGGAAGGCAAAATGTTTGGGGATGGCCCTGCAGAAAGGGCCATTGCCAACAATAGCGTTGCTTACTACTCCAACTTTCTATTTCTTTGTTTGAATGTGCAGGCTCCATTTTAATGTATCATCTATGTTCACAACAAGATACTCATAGTTACCTACCTTGTCAATTTGTGGCGAGCAAATTTTCCATATTTTTTGCATACTGTGTGTCCCAAAGCACATTACTTTTGTTTTCATTTGATTGACCAAGAGGAAATTCTTCATGTTAAATTCGTGGAGTCTTGATAATTGAGTTTGAAGGCCTCTAGCTGTTAGTCAGAAGATTACCAAGTTATCTGAATAGGTTAGATGTGGTATTGATTTTTCACTAATTTTGGTGGTATACCATCTGTATGTTCCAGAAGAGTATGAAGATCAGAAATATAAAGAGAAAATAGAGGGAAGCCAAAATGCATCCTTTTTTTAGACCATTCTGGGTATGGATTTTTGGTGAAAGAGGATTTCCATCTGATAATTTGATCAATAACCATGTATCTTTATGAAAAGCCTTAATAAAGTGAAGAAGAGCTTGGCCAATTCCCCAATTTAGCAGTTTGGACCACAAGAGAGGGTGTTTGGCCTTGTCAAATACCATACTGTAGTCAATGTAACAGACATACAAGCCCCTTTTCCACCTGGGAGGCCGATTATTTCGGGGATTGGTTCACCGACGGAGCATATATCCGAATATATTGAAATCTTTCTGCAACCTTTAGTGAGGAATCTCCCCTCTTTTATACATGACACTAAACACCTTCTAAACCAACTGACTGACTTTATTTGGTCTAATGAGTGTTGCTTTGTTACACTGGACATAACATCCCTATATACCTCAATACCCCAAGAAGATGGAGTTCTTGCTTGCCAACATTTTCTGGCATCCCGGGCTGCCAGCATGTGGGAACATACACAGATGCTACTTGAAATGATCAGGCTAGTTCTAGACAACAATGTTTTCCTACATAATGGGGGGTGGTAGCGGCAATGCCAGGGAGTGGCTATGGGCTCCAAATTTTTCCCCTCATTTGCTAATTTGTTTGTGGGTGAACTGGAAAGGAACTATATTTGGAAAAACTGCCCGCGGGATCTCCTAAACCATGTGGTGTACTGGGGTCGATATATCGACGATGTGTTGATGATCTGGACAGGTGGACAAACTTTGCCTGGAGAGATTCTGTGAATTTTTAAATGATAATCAGTGTAATATAGTGTTTACCCATGAGTCTAACCGAAGTGAGATTGTCTTCCTAGACTTGAAACTCTACGCTGTTGGTAACACCATAGCATCCACACTTCACAGGTAAACCACAGCCTGTAACTCGGTGCTGCATGCACACTCGTCACATCCAAAATCTCAAATTTTGTCCATCCCCTATGGGGAAATGATAAGAATACGACACAACTGTAGTGACAATAGGGAGTTTTCTTCCGAAATTGATAAGACAGGGGCTACTCACCTGATTCTGTGATGCTGCCAAAAACAAAGTTAGAAGATGTGAGCGCAAACACACACTGGTGGACACCAAGAGAAAGACAGACAAAAAGAAGTATAAGATCTCCATTATTACCCCGTTCCACGCACAAAGCCATACTTTTTACAATATTGTCAGAAAGCATTGGCATATCCTTAAGACAGACTCTGATTTAAACAATCTGCTTCCATCTAAACCAAGCTTTACCTACAAGAGGGGTACAAGCTTGAGCAATAGATTATGTCAGAGCTTCCTTGATGTTAAAAAGACCAAGCAGGGCACACAATGGCTACCTTCTCTTCCGAAAGGCTTCCACAAATGTGGACATTGTAATATGTGTCCTTTTTCCATGGATAAAACTAAGTGTTTTCAATACAATATACCTCAGGAACACCAGATTAATGCTTTTATCAATTGCAATTCAAAATTTGTTATCTATTGTATTATCTGTGTGTGCGTAAAAAAATATACATAGGCAGCACTATACGCCCCTTGAAGGAGAGGCTGCAGGAACATTTTAGAGCCATACGAAATACAGACAGGAACTATCCATTAGCAGATCATTTTAATGACAACCATGGCTCGGCTGAGCTACCCTCCGTTAGATTCCATGGTCTTGCAGTGGCACCTGATCACCCGAGGGGAGGAGATAGGGTCAAATTGCTGAGACAATTAGAGGCCAAGTGGATTACCCAACTTAGAGCAGGTGGTCGGGGCCTAAATGTGGACAGGGAGTTACATGTTTTTCTGAGAGACTAACTTCATAAAGCTCACCATTGTCCACCTTATGAATTGGGACTCTCATTGTTTGATCTCTGAATGCTACTTCTATAGTTATGTCCTGGCCACTCTCACTTCGCAATGTATAACTTTATACTGTGTCTGTAACTTGCTGTTACTACTAAGAATTGTCATCTACTATCTAATTCATGCAGAGGGCTCATTGTGTCCTACACTTTTGAATATGCTGTTTTTACCTGGGGTTGTATCATACTCACTACTGCAACTGTTTAATGCTGGTTCCGTTTGGATATGTATTGCTACCACTTCTGTATGCTTAGAGAACCTATGTAGTGATTGTAATTATGACACCTTGATTGTCTTTCTGGTAAATCGGTGGGGATCTTTATGGAGCAACAGTATATATCGCTAACCGATGCTCTGCAGTGTACTTTAACGTTTTTTTATTGGTTGCTATCTCTCCAACCCGATCCCTATACCATCACATGGGGTTTCACTTATTCTCTACATGGTTTTATGTCTACCATGCTCACACTCTCGTGTGCGGGAATTGGGGGTTAGGTGATACTTAATGCCTTTTCTGGAACTATGCTACTTTTCTGACTTTTTCTTGCTATCATTTGGGGAACCATTTGCTATCCCTATCAGCTTGTCTTTTACATCCTGTCTACTAATGCTGGCATCGATACCGGTTTCTTTGAGGACTGATACATTCTGGAAAACCTCCGTGTTATTTCGTGGTCTGGTGATGTCGTCATCTCAATTGACATATTAAGTCCACACAACGTGACTGACCTTTCTGTGTCATTTCTTGGCACTTATTGTCTTTGTTTAATTGCGCAAATTTCAGGTGACAGATGCGAAACAATAACTGGATTTGGTCAAACCTGGGGAACGTTTGGTTTTGACTTTCGCAGTTGACTTACAGGAGCACGTTTGTGGGCAGATTACGTTGCCCTATGTGACGTATTGGTAACAATGCTGCAGTACTTTTACCATTTTAATATGGCGCCCGCTTTGGCATTACATAGACTGTGGATGAAGTAGTCGTTGTCCATCGTCTGTGGTGCTTTCATTGCAACGCGCTTTGGCAGGCTATATCAATGGGATTTTAGACAAGCGCAGACTTACGGAGACACACGCCATCGAGGCGGTCCTAACTTGATTACACTGAGGTGAGTTCTCATTATGTCTTGCTGAGACAAGTCCGGACCGAGACTTGAACGAGCCTGTATTTTTTAACTTTGTCTTAAATCTTACGTTTTGTTTACGATACTTTACCGTAATATATGCTGGGAGAACTCCGGGCCAAATACTCAACAGTACTTGTGTCTTTTTTATCTTTGCCCTTCACTTTACGTTTTGTTCCCAATGTAGTTTGACTGAATGTGGTTTTTCCATATTTTTCTTTGCGTTACAGTGTTCGTGATTTATCAGGGTCCCGACTATCAAAATACTTATTACTTTTCAGAAGTACCTAAACCTCTGATTGGTCTGAGGTATGCATTCGTGTATTTTGAAGTTGTTACTTGCACTTAGCTTGGACACTTTTAGGTATAATTTTGATGTGAGCGTTGCCATTTATTTGCATTCTCCAATACGCCTGATGATCCTACTAGGATGTTATTTCCAAAGGTTTATAACTCATGTGAAGTTACTTATTTGGGATAGTTATTATTACTTCCTTGGCCCCCCCTGTGTTTACATGGCTGGAATGAGCCTTTAATTCTAAACGTAAACACGCTGTATATAAAAATCTTTCTTATATGTCTCTTTGTATGATGACCATGTGAAGTTTATGATACATTTCCATGAATTAGATGACTTATTGGTGTTTATATGACTGTCAATGGAGCTAGTTTGTTTGCATTGGGTAGCTTGTTAATGTGCTCTTCTTCTTTTTTGATGCGGTTACTCTTCATGCTCCCGGGTAATTCGTGTTTGATATTTTAACTATATTTGTAGAATCACCTACACCTACAGTTTCGTTAAACTGTGGGGGCTACTATTGGGGATGATACTTTATACTACCATTTGAAGACTCTTTGTGACGGATAACTACAAGGTAGTTTCTTGACTTACGTTCTGAGGAGCTTTTTGTTCCACCTCACTTCCCGCGACCCGGCAACTTCGGGTTCTGAAATGGTATTTTCTAATCACGATATCTTCTCCTCCTTTCCGTTATCTCTAGTCACTGATGTTAACCTTTTGTGACTCACCTTGGGAAAACGTTACTAGATTCACTCTTTGTTACTATCCTGCTATGATCTCAACTTCCTGTTGCTTTCTCCCTTCTTGGTGTCTTTCAACACAGTGGGTTTACTTCTTCGTGTTCTCACTCAAGATCTTCCCTCTTTTATTTTTATTTTCAATCAATAATTCGCACATGTGGTGCTTGCCGGTTCACTTTTCCGTTTGAGCCAGACTGTGCATGGCACACTGTAGTCCACTATGAAGAAAGTTCAGTTGTTCATGTTGTGTGAGACAGCAGTGTCATTGCTTATGAGCTTTATCTTGATTTACAGCCTTGAAAAAGTCGTTTTACGATGAAACACGCGTCGGCTGTTGTTAACTGGACATTTGGAATAAATATGAATGTCTATGTCTATGTGTACCTTTTGCTGATTGCAGCTGAATTTACCTGAACGGACCCGCTAGAGCAACAGACCTTCATATTGCATTTCTTTGGTTGTGCTCTGGACATTTTTTTGAGACATACAATGAACTCTGCCTGTCTAATGCCTACTGAACTAAAATTGTCAATGTAGCAATGTTATTGATGGTAGAGAATCCAGGACGACATCCTGACTGGTGGAAAGTTATTAGATTCTTCACAGTAGCCCAATCAAGCAAGATCTTACCATCACAATCTAGAAGAGCAATGAATCTGTAGTTCCTTGGATTGCATCTATCACCTTCTTCATGGATCAAATGGATAATAGATCTTTTCCAAAGTGGTAGTACAAAAGGGGACTGCAGAATTCCTGAAAACACAAAATATAGAAAAGAACTCCAGAAAGTTGGATCATATTCTATATTATTGATACGCAGGCCATTTGGCCCAGAAGCTTGAGAAGACCAGGTTTTTGCTATCAAAAAAGCGATTTATATTCGAATTATACGTAAAGTTGAGTTGAGGTATTAGTGGTTGTCCGGTGAGAGTATACAGTTGCCTACATAGGGGCTGATTTCAATGTCGGTAGCGGAAACGGGATCGCCTGACAAGGAGTCGGCGGTCCCGCTTGCCGTATTATGATGCGACCGTCTCTACAGTGGTCAGAAAGTGCATGTTTTCTGTTGTAGCTTGTGCTGCGGGCTGCAGCACAAGTATCAATAGAAAAAATACACTTTTAAAACATCCATGCCCGTGTGGCAGGCACCATGCGGTGCCTGCCACACAGAGCATGGATGTTTGGGGGGGCACCACAGGTCAGACCTCTGCTTTCGATGTCAGATGGACCGCCACCGACAGTCCGTCGGTGGTGATCCGCTCGACATCGTAATCAGCCCCATAGATGTAATATGTGTTTCCTACTTCTCGAAGGGAATAAAATAATCTTTTGCAGGTCTGTCAACATTCATTCTACTTCTGACTAGACACAAAATTGTTGAGATTGGGTTGATTTATCTGCCTCAAAGAGATTTGTCCAAGCCATATCACAGTGAACCTGTTTTATTTCCTTTAAGATCTAATAGTAAAGCAATTTGGCTTGTTTATTCTGGCCAAAATGTGCCAATGTACAGGGTTGCTTTAATAATTGTCATAATGCCTTCTGATGTACCCACTTTGCATCTCTGATCCTCTGGGTCAGAAGATTAACACCATTCTCGCTGAATAAATTTTTTTTGCATTGGTTTTCTGATAAAAAGCTCAGAACATTCCCCTCAGTTTTCTTCTCATTTTCTAAATTCGGGGTTATCACACCCCATCACCCCATCATTAATCACCGATAACCCATGGTCTGCAGTAGAGCAAGAGTATATCTTTCTATTGGTGTAGGATTCCTCCTGGTGGTAGTTGAGGATATTGATGGAATATTACATGCATTCTCTGATTGATCATCCAGCATTGACTCATTGATTGGTAGAAATAACATATGACACTATATGAACCCTTAGCCATTATTACTGTGCAGAATTCATCAATAATATTTGTTCGCAAATTTTAAGCATATAGTAAAAGTTATTAATCATCAATTCTTTCGTAATATTCATTCTGTGAGTGAGCTCTCCCCTGTATAATTGTTATGTGGGTAAATGTGAACATTATTAACTGTATCTAACATCATTAGTTAAGAAAAACTTGAAAAAAACATGAACCATTGAAACAATATGATTCCCTGTTGCGCTGCCCAAGGCCAGGGGTCTGAAGCCTTGTAAAAGACTCCCCTCCGTGGCATTCTTGACACAATGCAAAATACAGAACCAGCCTCTACCATCATCTAGGCAAGTAATACTCACACACGACTTAGGGCCTCATTACAATGTCGGCCGGAAACCATTCCAACCGACTCCTTGTCGGAATCGTTTCCGACTGACTCGGGTTTGGGGAGTCCGACCGACCGATTACCATGGTTCCAAACACCGTTCAGTCGGACTCCCATTGACATCGACCGACAACACAGGCTCCCATTGAAAAAAGGGGTGGTTCTGGAAAACCTTGAACCTGGTGGTGGGCACCCCATGGTGCCTGCCACACTGTGCATGGTTGTAGAGAGGGGTCCCATGGGTCCCCCTACGGGCTCCAACCAGAACCCTCTGGGTGAAGGGGGCCTGCTATGGGCCCCCAGAGTCGGTTTCCGACAACCGATCCGTGTCGGACAGACCAAGGGGCCGGTTACGATCTTGCTAGGAAGGCCTCCGAATCGGATTCAGAATTGCATAAACTGATCCGGAGCCCTTGTTCCCGACCGAATCGTTCCCCAGTCCGAACGACCAAGTACGATGCGAATATCTCGTCCGCGTCGACCGAATCATTTCCGAACCCGATCCTGTCAGTTCGATTCGTTCGCAGCCAAATCGTGCCCCGCAATGGAGCCCGCTTCCGAACGAGCAAGTACGATGCACGATTCGGACAGCCGTATCGACTCGGTTTTGCCGAGACAAAATGGCTGTGGGAATCGGACTTCAGGGGGCTGTAGCAGGCCCCCCTTCACCCGGGGCTCTCTGAATTGGTCGCGCAGGGGGACCCATGGGTTCCCCTTTTCCATGCATGCACAGTGTGGCGGGCACCATGGGGGGCCTGCCACAGGGTGCAGGCTTTTCCCCACCAACCCCTTTTTGCTATGGGAGCCTGTGTACGCGTTCAGTATACATGCTCTCATAGACTTCAATGGCAGTCCGAGCGAACCGAGTTCGTCACTATACGGATGCATCGGAATCGGTCGCACGGACTGCCGGAGCGCGATTTGCTAGGAAAGCCCTCCGGATCCGAGTCGTACAGAGGGCTTTCCTAGCGAGATCGTAATCGGCCCCCAAGTTGGAACGGGTGTCGGAATTCGACACTGTAATCTGTTGATTGGAAACGCGGCCCGTAGAACTCTACGATTCGGCTCCGACCAACTCAGACTCTCCGAATGCCGGCCGGAAAAGATTCGGAATCACCAACTGACTACTTTGTATCGTAATCGGTTTGTCGGAAATGTTTCCGAGTTGGTCGGAAACATGGCTTCCGACACAGGTTCGGTCATTCCGAATGCCATTCAGAGCCTTTCTGACCGACATCATAATGAGGTCCTAAATATAGCAATATTTGATAAGTTCTACAAATGTAACAGTCCCTCAGCATGCATATCTACCAAACACACAGCTTTTTCCTTCTTCTTCCCAGTCAACCATAATCAGCATCCTGAAGTAGGGACAGATGCATTGCTTGGCATTGTCTCTGTTGCTCTGGCAGCGGTTGAAAGACAATTTCCATGTTGAAAAAAGCCACTGAAGCCACTGAAGGCTGCTCCAGATGTAGATCCAAGAAGATTTCAGACAATTCATATACCAGAATACAGGTTTCACCTGACTAGTGTCTATTTTGTGAAAAGACAGCATCCAGTATTCTCTAAGTTCGGAAAGCCAAGCATGTCCCAGATAACATGCTAGGGTCTCTCTGCATCTTTGTTCAGCTGGATTCGTGAAATCTATGTTGTAGATTTTCCTGTTGGAACAGGAGAAAGATGATAATAGGGTAGGGTTGGTCGAAAATCCTCACAAAATAGAGAATAAAAAGTAAAAACACAACGCGTTCAGTCCAAATACTGCTTTAAATCCACTCACCAGACCAGATCTAATATTCTTAAAAAGATGCAAAACACCAGTTGTCAAAGACAAGTTAAATATTTTTTTGAACGATATCAGCAAAGTGTGTCGGGTATTGCGTTTGTAACACCCGTTGAATCTCTGAAGCAGTTTTAGCTGTCTCTGCTTTTGTAGCAAAATTTACACTAACTTGTTAAGGACTCTTATATCAATACTAAACAAAGGGACATTTCTGATTACATGTTGAGGCGGTGGGTACAAGGTTCATCCACTACACTATATTGTTTTTGAAACTGTAAGCAAGTAGGATTGGCCAGGTTTCAACCCGCAATTAATAATTAAAAAAAAAAAATAACAATGAACTGCTATTTAGGAGTTCATGATGTGTTTGGATGTATGAAGTAGGAGTTACTGATAACATGCAACTTAACCCTGAAATCAAAGCACTACACACTCCATGCAACAAACTAGCATCACAGAGAAGGAAGAAACCCAGGGGGTTTCTACAGTTGGCTGTACTGATATACAGAGGGCCATTTTCATTTTCATTCAAACACATATAAGAAAAAGGGAACTTCCATGAATGGAAAAATTGTGAATTGTGCATTATTTCAAACCAGCCTACAGATTTATATTTCTGGTAGTGATGAAAATGAAAAGATGTAGTAGGTAGAGAAATTATGCTGTGCATTAACCATGCAATAGGTGGATTATTACTAACCGAAAATGGTGCTTCTTTTTTCATTTGTTTAATACTTAATAGTGTATATGTTGATTCTTTTTTAGCCATTATTTTTCATGTTAATGTCAAATTGTAAGGCTCAAAAATGGCTGTTTTCTTCAGAAGTTGCCCAAGGCACAAAACTGACCTATGTGTTTGCAGTGCCCAATTCAGTTGTATAATAGCTCTTAAATGAGCCTGCCCATGTTGTAATAGACCCAGGTCTCCTTTATGGAAATCTAGGGCTGCTGACATAATGTGGTTTAATGAGCTCACTCTTTTGGACAGCATGTGCATGCCATAACTTTATAAAGTGTTTGCAGGTTTTCTTGATCTAGTGTCCTAATTCTTTCTGCAGCTTCTTCTTATGAGTATTTGCTTCATTTATTGTAAACAGCTTATATTCCCATTGACAGGAATCTCTTATTTCTAGTAGGATGTGGTCCCAGGAGAAAATCAGAAAAATCCATGTTTTTTTTTTTTTTTTTAAATGAAGAAAAATGTTCTTTCACAGCCAAAAGACTGGAATGTTCTAACCATCGCTGGCACAGTTTGCCTACATAGGGGTCGATTCCGATCCCGGCCGGTAGGGCACCGAATCGGATTCGGCTTTACCGGATCCGATTCGGAGGCCTCTTTTCCGACCGATTCGTGCATGCGTCCGGGCGAGCGAGTACGATGCGAGCGTACGCGAAATCGCCGACCGACTCGTTCGCGGGTCCGAACCGCTCCGACCGACTCGCACGGACACGACTCGCACCGCGCAATGGAGACGTTCCCCGACCGAGCCAGTACGATGCGCGCCTCGAGCAATCCGACCGACTCGCGCCGTCCGGCTCCAAAGAGCAGTCGGAGCCGAACTTCGGGGGTCCGTATCGGACCCCCCTGCACGCGTAGCCGCGCGAGTCGCACACAGGGGGGACCCATGGGTCCCCCCTACACGTGCATGTATGGCGCGACCCGCATCGACGCGAACCCGCTTCAGGAGGCGCCCTTGTTCGCGTCGTACCCATTGAGTCAATGGGAGCCCGTGTACGCGTTGTACGACCGGCTCCCATTGACTTCAATGGGAGTCCGACCGAATCGAGTCCGATAGCATACGTACGCATCGTACTCGTTCGGTCAGGCTGCTAGAGTCCGATTCGGTCGGAAATCTCTCCGGGTCCGGCTCAGTCGGAGAGATTTCCTGCCCAATCGGAATCGGCCCCATAGTATTTAGACAGAATATCGAAATATCGTGTTTTAAATATCATTATTTAAAAATATCGTAGTATGTATTATTGAGTTCAAGAATATCGAAATTAGGCTTTGTTTTAAATATCGCTGTCAAAAATATCGAATGTGTAAATATTGTTGTTTAAAATATAGATTTGTTGTTGAATATTGATTTATTTGTTTTGTTTGCTATTTTTATGTTAGTAATTTATGTTGTAATTTTTTTTATAATTTAACTTATATGTAAATTTGTTTGTGTTTAATGTTTTTTTTTTAGGAATGGGATATTGGATTTATAGGGGATAAGGGTGGGGAGTGTTTTAAAATATTTTGTAAAAAATGTATTTATTTTTAAATGTATTTTTAAATATTTTAGAAAATATGAAAGATGTTAAATATTAGGAGCAGGATGTTGGGTTTGTAGGGGATAAGGATGGGGAGTAATTTAAAAAATATTTAAGAAAAAAAATGTGATAGTTTTATCTTGAAATGGAAATTATTGAATTTTATATAAATATTTAGGAGTAGAAAGTGGGGCTTTTAGGCTCTTATGGTAGTGACTGGTTTTTGTAGAACCAATCAAGCAGGTTGGGAAGTAACTTATGTTTAATTAATTAATAATTAGTTGATCATTAATATTAATTAATTAATTGATATTTAATTAGGGTAATTGTTTATTTTTTTGTGTGTGGCTTTTACTTTTATAGGGGTAAAGGGTGGGGAGTAAATGAATTTTACTCACTGTTGAATACTATTAGTTTTTTTATTGGAAATAAGTTTTAATTGTGTAATTAATTTTTTTACAGTTTAATTTTAGCTGTGGGTTGTGGGTATTATCGGGGTAAAGTGTGGGAAGTTAATTAATTTTTATGAGTTTTAATTTGCTTTTTAATTAATATGTTTTTAATTGGTAATTAATTATGTTAATTATGGAAGTACATTTAAAAAAAAAATTAGATGTGGGTTGTAAATTGTGTGGTGCTATAGGGTAGGAAATAAAAAAACTACATTTATATAATAATTCATGTTTTTGTTTCTAAATATTTTCTAATTAAAAATATTTATTTGTATGAAAATTATTTTTTGGGTTATTTAATATAATATTTGTAGGTATTTGTCATATGTATTTAACATTATAATATGTTTTCAATTCTTTAATTTTTAATATTAAATATATTTGTATTGTAATTTTTAACATATTTATATATTTTTTTGTTTTTTAAATATTTTTTTGTTGTTAACCCGTTTACCGCGGCGGCAATTCCGCTGCGGTGCGGGGCGTTCCATTGAGTGGGCGGGGCCTCGTCGGCCAACGGACGTGCGCAGCACTACGGAGGTAGTGCTCACGATGGCAGTTGGCCGACAGAAGCCGCGAAGGGGTTATTATTTTGTTTGTTTTTAATTTTGAACTGACAGGAGTGGTAATATTAATTGTTACTCCTCCGCAATCCAACACTTTCCCTACTGTTGCACTGATTGGAGTGGGAATAGTAATTTTTACCCCTCCGCTACCCACCACTTTCCCTACTGTTGCACTCATTGGAGTGGGAATAGCAATTTTTACCCCTCCGCTACCCAACACTTTCCCTACTGTTACACTTATTGGAGTGGGAATAGTAATTTTTACCCCTTTGCTATCCAACACCTTACCTATTGTTGCACTCACCGTAGTGGGAATAGCAATTTTTACCCCGCCGCTATCCAACACTTTCCCTACTGTTGCACTCACTGGAGTGGAAATAGTAAATTTTATCCCTCAGCTATCCAGCAATTTCCCTACTGTTGCACTCACTGGAGTGGGAATAGTAATTTTTACCCCTTCGATATCCAACACTTTCCCTACTGTTGCACTTATTGGAGTGGGAATAGTAATTTTTACCCCTCCGCTATCCAACACGTTCCCTACTGTTGCACTCATTGGAGTGGGAATAGTAATTTTTACCCCTCCGCTATCCAACACTTTCCCTACTGTTGCACTGACTGTAGTGAGAAATTTAAGTCTAAAGATTTTTAAATAGTTTAATGTTTTAATTTATAATAGAATGTTTTTTATTAGATTTTATGTTATTGGTATATATATATATATATATATATATATATATATATATATATATATTCCTTTCTGCATGGTACCGTTTCCTGACTGTTGGGCGCCTCTCTGGTGGTGCGTGTAGAGTACGGCAGGACCAAGCCGTTCCGAATATTGCCACAATATCCCTTTTGACAGGGATGAGTCTCACCGCACTCGCTGCTCCTTATAGTACACAACAAATAGGCACAGATCATCCAGTAATAGTTCAAGGGTGTTTAATTTCCAAAAGCTGCCAACACACAACCCCAACGCGTTTCAGTCTCAGCCGAGACCTTGCTCACGGGGAACAATCGACAATTGTTCCCCGTGAGCAAGGTCTCGGCTGAGACTGAAACGCGTTGAGGTCGTGTGTTGGCAGCTTTGGAAATTAAACACCCTTGAACTATTACTGGATGATCGGTGCCTATTTGTTGTGTACTATAAGGAGCAGCGAGTGCGGTGAGACTCATCCCTGCCAAAAGGGATATTGTGGCATATATATATATATATATATATATATATATATATATATATATATATATATATATATATATATATATATATATATATATATATATATATATATATATATCTCTGCTTCCAAAGTTGCCCTCCTGTAAGAAGCACTCTGGCACCAGTTTGAAGCTCAAGGCTTTATTTCGGTATGCACACCATCCCGCACATCGATGCAATTCACAGCGCTGCCATCTCCATGCCTGACGCGTTTCGGAGTACAGTTCAACCCCTTCCTCAAAGGCTCCGGCAGTTCCTCATATGCGCATGACACCGCCCTGCATTTAAATACCCAGATGGTATGCACTGGATGTGCCGCTCAGCTGCGTCTTGCCAAAGAGCATTCTGGGCTTTGTAGTGTCATAATTCTTCCCTCTGATGGGTGCACGAGTTTCATCTGCTGAAATAATGTTTATTAGCCCACAGATGGGCCTCGATATATATATATATATATGAAACCAGAGATCCCTTCATTAAGAAACACTCGGAGGGACACAGCGGGGAAACCAGGAAAGTCATTTATTAAAGCAATGGCATGACGCGTTTCGGCGAGTATGCCTTTATCAAATGCCTTTTGTAACACAGATTTTCTCCAATCCGCTTTTGAAATGTTCAAATCGTTCTCCATTGGTGGCCATCCTGGTGGGCCGAGTTAACAATCAGAGCAACACTGCAGCCTACATCGGTGGACTACAGTTCCCAGCAGGCACCATTCTTGGCCAGCCGGGTAAGTATCTCATGTCGGCCTTATTCTCTCATAGTGAGTGCTGGATTTAAATTTTTTCAGAACGTGGTGATCTGCAGATTGTTAAAAACACAACGTTGCTGCTGAAATAACTCCCCTTCCTTGGCCCCCAGACGCCCAGCCGCATATGTCCAAGTCCAGCATGCCCTGAAACATAGATACAGTGATCCTGTTCCTCAGTGTAGTCACGGTCTGCGACTGCAGCGGTGCCTTGCTTTCCCTGGATGCGGCGGTCCGGAGTATATCCAATACCTTGGATCCATCACACCGTTGATACCCTTGTAACTCCGGCCACTTTTTGGACGGGTCCCTCCATATATATATTTATTTGTAAATATTTATAAAATGTTAAAATTATAAAAGAAATTAAAATTAATAGTTTATTAGTTGGTTCAAAGTAAATATATATATATATATAACCAAAGTTCAGTAGATGCGCTCTCAGGGTACACTACACAAGATCCGAAGTGGTTGCTCGAAACTGTTTAATTACACAACGCGTTTCGGCTGACAAGCAGCATTGATCACATGTAATGAAACCACCATTCAAGTGCCTTTAAAAATGCAAGGTGACAGGGAAAAATGACAAATGTAGACCAAAATATGTCGGCCATATTGGAATGTGCATGCAGTCATTCAAAATTGAGGCAAAATACATACTGCTGTACAAGGCACAGTCTTAAAGTAAAATACATGAAGTAAAAGTAAAATTCAATGACACGTGGAGGAAAAAGTGTCAAGATATACAGGTTCAAACCGCAGGTCAAACGAAGACGACCAGTCACGAATAAAACCGAGTAAATCAGAGTGTCATGCTGGTGACCACTAAATGAAAAGTATATGAAAAGCACATGAGTAGACATGCGAGACAAATGTGGGTATAGGCAATAGGGCCTGATCTAGTCTCAGTGAACTCAAAAAAGTGCACAATAGCCTGTCCATAGTGCGTGTGGACGGAATGGTCCAACCAAAAAGATAAGACGAAACTACTAAACGCAGCTTGCATGCGTTAGAGGAGGGAGGGTTATGGGTGAGTGCCCTGGCGTGTGCCGGCAAAGACTGTGGTGCTATACACAAAGGTCCCACATAGTCAAATCAAAACAAAACACCATGCATACGAGATCTTATCTGAGAGGACATTCCAGGAGTGACATCAAAGAAAAGGGTAGGGAACCCGAGTCGGTGAGTGACGTGGGAGTGGGTCCTTTCCTTTCCTCCTGAAAAAGAAACAAAAAAAGGGTGTAAATGTAAAACATAAAAACAATGTGATACAGACTTATGATTACAATCGATCATACAGTTCAAAGTACACGTTTACAATGTTAAAGGTGGAAAAACATCTATGAACGGAGGAGGGATGGGACAAGAGCCCCGGTATCTATTCATCCTTCAAATGGATTGCCAATTCCTCATCCTGGTTCAAGCTCCCAGGGATTTTGGTTTGGAAATCAATAATGTATTTCGACTCTTTCTTTCTGAGTTTGAGAACTCTGTCATCTCCCCTCAAATTGCTCGTGATCTGTTCAATGGCAAAGTAGGTGAGGTGAGTAGCGTCCGAGAAATGTTTGGCTTGAAAATGTCGGGCTACTGGATAACGGGGATCTTTGTTGGTAATGGCCGTCATGTGTTCCAGTATCCTCTTTTTAGCCATCAATGTCGTACTTCCTATGTACCACAATTTACAAGGACATTCAATGATGTAAATGACAAAGGTGGTACTTCAAGTGAGGAACTGGGAAATAGGATTACTAATTTTCCCCCGTGATAGCTCTTTGCGCATAAAACTGTTCCTACACGCCTTGAAGTGGTCGCAAGGGAAAAATCGCTGCAGGTTATGTGTGTTCCTGGCTGGTAGTTCAGTGATGTCACTGTGGACTAACATGTCCCTAATGTTGCGTCCTCTTCTATATGTGATGTTGGGTCTACTCTTGATGTTGTTACCTATGATGTTATCGCTCGTTAGTATGTTCCAGTTTTTGGCCAGGATCCTCTTGACGTCACTGGCATTCTCATTGTACGTCAAGATGATTCTGGTACTGTCTTCTGTCAAGTCTCCCTTGATGTTGGAATTGTCTAAGAGGGTCTCTTGTCTACTGATGTTGTTGGCTCTATCACTGGCTTTGTTGAGTACCCATAGTGGATATCTTCTCTCCCTGAATTTCTATCGAAATTGATTCTATGTTCTCGTTGAGACGATTCTTCAGTGTTGCAATTGCGTTTTGCCCTGAGGAGCTCCCCAAAAGGGATGCTCCATTTGAGGGTATCTGGGTGGCTACTGAGGGCATGTAACAGGCTGTTACCTGCCGTTGCTTTGCGGAAGAGTTCAGTATGCATTTCGTTTTGTTTGATTTCTATCTTGACATCTAGGTATTTTACTGTGGTTCTGCTGACGTTGCTGGTGAGGTGTAGGTTACGGTCGTTGGTATTCAATTTCTCAAGGAACTTGGTCGCTTTGGTCTCTGTGCCCCTCCAGATAAGGAACAGGTCATGGATGTACCTGAGCCAAAAAATGACCTGTTCAATCTCCGGAGAGTACATAACGTTGTTAAAGACCTCCTCCTCCCACAGACCCATAAACAGGTTAGCAAAACTCGGTGCGAAACATGAACCCATTGCAGTCCCAAGAGTTTGCTGGTAAAGGGCGCCATCAAAAAGAAAAATGTTATTACTGAGGCAGTACTCTATCATTTCTAAGATCATGTTAGTATGGTCTCTAAACCTCACGTCTTTTTCGTAAGAAATGTTGGCAGGCCTCTAGGCCTAGTTTGTGGTCTATAGTGGTGTAGAGGGAATTAACATCCATTGTGATGAGGAGAAAGTCCTCCTCCCACTGTATGCCCTCTAGTTTACCAAGGAAATCTTTAGTATCTCTGACATATGAGGTGAGTTCCGTCACGTGGTCCCTGAGGAAATGGTCCACCTACTTGGACACATCCTCAAGTACACTGCCCCTGGAGGACACTATGGGGCGCCCTGGTGGATTGAGTGGATTTTTGTGCACTTTGGGAAGTAAGTAGAGAACTGGGAGTTTGGAATTGTCTCTTTTTAAGAAACAGTACTCTTCTCATTTTAAAATGCCCTTGTCTTTCCACTCATTGAGTTTGTTCCAGATCGTGGTGATGCTCCTGGTATATACCTCTCTCGCAATGGGAGTGTAAAACTTCGTGTCGTTGAGTTGCCTCTGTGCCTCAGCAATACACATGTCCCTGTGCAGAAGAACCACATTACCGCCCTTATCCGTGGGGCGTATGACAATTTCCTTTTCATCCGCCAGGGAAATCAGGGCTTTCTTTTGTGTAAAAGTGAGATTGGTGGGTGCCCTCTTTCTGTAATACATTCTCTGTCGATATTTTATGAATGACTTTGTAACAGTATCATGGAATGTGTCTATATTGTCATGAGGAAGTGAGGGGAAGAAGGTAGAACGGGGTTTGAAACTGGTTCTGGCAGCCGCATCGTGTGCAATACCCAATTCATCAAGGACATATTCCACTGTGTTGAAGCCCCCTCGCAGTCTAAACCTTGTTGTAATTTGTGTAGTGTTACGGGGGTGTTGATGTCCCCAATGTCAAGATCGATTTCAGTGGTATGTGGCATGGATTCCTCTATTCTACTCTGACCTGATGTTTTGAGTATGTGCCACTTTTTCAGCTTCAATTTTCTAATAAATTTGTACAGATCAATTCTAGTCTCTGTGTAGTTAAAGGGGATAGAAGGGCAAAAAGAAAGACCTAGGCATAGCGTCTGTTTTTCAATGTCACTCAAGCGTCTGTTGGATAGATTAATAATAGTTCTGTTAACCATTTCTGGATCCATTATTGGTCTTCTTGGAGCTTGCGGCGTTTGTTCACATGCGCCCCCGTCCTCTGCCTCTTCCGCCATCTTTGTTGGATTCGTAGTCTTCTTTTACGACTCCTCCTCAGCCTCTTCCCCTTCCCAGGCCTCTCTGTCCCCTGGTTTTTGGGGCTGGAGTGTCCCTTGCGGCCACTGCAAGGAGTGTAGGAACAGTTATATGTGCAAACAGCTATCACGGGGGAAAATTAGTATACCTATTTCCCAGTTCCTCACTTGTAGTACCACCTTTGTCATTTACATCATTGAATGTCCTTGTAAATTGTGGTACATAGGAAGTACGACATTGATGGCTAAAAAGAGGATACTGGAACACATGACGGCCATTACCAACAAGGATCCCCGTTATCCAGTAGCCCGACATTTTCAAGCCAAACATTTCCCCTCACCTACTTTGCCATTGAACAGATCACGAGCAATTTGAGGGGAGGTGACAGAGTTCTCAAACTCAGAAAGAAAGAGTCGAAAAACATTATGGATTTCCAAACCAAAATCCCTGGGGGCTTGAACCAGGATGAGAAATTGGCAATCCATTTGAAGGATGAATAGATACCGGGGCTCTTGTCCCATCCCTCCTCCGTTCATAGATGTTTTTCCACCTTTAGCATTGGAAACGTGTACTTTGAACTGTATGATCGATTGTAATCATAAGTCTGTATCACATTGTTTTTATGTTTTACATTTACACCCTTTTGTTTCTTTTGCAGGAGGAAAGGAAGGGACCTACTCCCACGTCACTCACCGACACAGGTACCCTACCCTTTTCTTCGATGTCACTCCTGAGATGTCCTCTCAGATAAGATCTCGTATGCATGGTGTTTTGTTTTGATTTGACTATGTGGGACCTTTGTGTATAGCACCACAGTCTTTGCCGGGACACGCCAGGGCACTCGCCCGTAACCCTCCCTCCTCTAACGCATGCAGGCTGTGTTTAGTAGTTTCGTCTTATCTTTTTGGTTGGGCCATTCTGTCCACACGCACTGTGGACAGGCTATTGTGCACTTTTTTGAGTTCACTGAGACTAGATCAGGCACTATTGCCTATACCCACATTTGTCTCGCATGCCTACTCATGTGCTTTTCATTTAGTGGTCACCAGCATGACACTCTGATTTACTCAGTTTTATTCGTGACTGGTTGTCTACGTTTGACCTGCGGTTTGAACCTGTATATCTTCACACTTTTTTCTCTACATGTGTCATTGTATTTTACTTTTACTTCATGTATTTTACTTTAAGACTGTGCCTTGTACAGCAGTATGTATTTTGCTTCAATTTTGAATGACTGCATTCACATTCCAATATGGCCGACATATTTTGGTCTCCATTTGTCCTTTGTCCCTGTCACCACCTTGTATTTTTAAAGGTACTTGAATGGTGGTTTCATTACATGTGATCAAGGCTGCTTGTCAGCCGAAACGCGTTGTGTAATTAAACAGTTTCGAGCAAGCACTTCGGATCTTGTGTAGTGTATCCTGAGAGCGCGTCTACTGAACTTTGGTTTTATGGATTACAGCCGGTACGCTCTGCCACTTCCCTTGGGTCCATCGGCTCCAGAAAGAGCCACAAGCAAGGTATATATGTATATGTATATATATATATATGTATATATATGTATATATATATATATATATGTATATATATGTATATATATATATATATATATATATATATATATATACCAATCGAATAAAGCTCCCCATTGAAGACTCCTCACTCGGCGTGTGTTAATTGCTTTATTCGCAAGGCAGCACTTCAAAACAGCCTCACGGACACAGAAGTCAGTGTTCAATCTGCCATTAGTTCCAACGCGTTTCGGGTGTCCTCTCGCCCTTGTTCACAGGAATGGCTACGTGGAGTGCAGCGGTAAGAAGTAACTCGCACTTGCGATCTTTAAATGTTCCACCCTGTGGGCGTGTCTGCCCAGTGCATTATGGTATCTGAGGTCTTAGAAATTCAAATGTTCCTTAGTGGATATCGCCATTCACTCTCCTTAGTGCTATTTAAAACCAAAGTGGTACTGTGTAACTTGGGGTTGTTAAGTACTGCTGTTTATCACCTTGCGAACTCAAACGCCGTTCCTTCGGTGCTGCATACGTGACAACACCGGGCCCGCACTTCCGCAGGGGGGTGTCTTCGCGACCAGAGCGGGCCGCGATATATGTCAATCGAAAAAAGCTCCCCATTGAAGACTCCTCACTCGGCGTGTGTTAATTGCTTTATTTGCAAGGCAGTACTTCAAAACAGCCTTACGGACACAGAAGTCAGTGTTCAATCTGCCATTAGTTCCAACGCGTTTCGGGCGTCCTCTCGCCCTTGTTCACAGGAATAGCTACGTGGAGTGCAGCGGTAAGAAGTAACTTGCACTAAGGAGAGTGAATGGCGATATCCACTAAGGAACATTTGAATTTCTAAGACCTCAGATACAATAATGCACTGGGCAGACACGCCCACAGGGCGGAACATTTAAAGATCGTTGAATGTGAGTGTAGTAGCAAGATGGCTGAAAGAGGTGGCTGTGGTTTGTACTACAAGGCCTGATGGGAGTTGTGGTCATTTCAAACACTCCTCCCCACCACTTGACCAATGGCTTCCTGCCAGTGAGGGAGAGTGAAGTCGAGAGATGGCTGACCCCGGTGGCTGTGTTTTGGGCTACAAGGCCTGCTGGGAGTTGTGGTCATTTCAAACACTCCTCCCCCACTTGACAAATGGCTTCCTACCAGTGAGGGTGAGTGTAGTAGCAAGATGGCTGACAGAGGGGGGTGGAGTTTGGAGTGGAAGGCCTGCTGGGATTTGTGGTCAGTGCAGTGAGTACTCCTCCCAGTCAACCCAGCCAGCCCACCTGGGCCTAGTGCTTCCTGCCAGTGAGGGTGAGTGTAGAAGCAAGATGGCTGACAGAGGTGGATGGAGGTTGGAGTGCAAGGCCTGCTGGGATGTGTGGTCAGTGCAGTGAGTACTCCTCCCACCCAGTCCAGCCAACCCACCTGGGCCTATTGTTTCCAGCCAGCGAGGGTGAATGCAGTAGCAAGATGGCTGACAGAGGTGGATGGAGTTTGGAGTGAAAGCCCTGCTGGGATGTGTGGTCAGTGCAGTGAGTCCTCCTTCCAGCCAGCCCAGCCAGCCCAGCCAGCCCAGCCAGCCCAGCCAGCCCACCTGGGCCTATTGCTCACTACCAGCGCGGGGAAGTTGCAAGGAGAGATGGCTTACCCAGGAGTCTGTTGTTCTTAGGTGGAATGTGAGTGGCTGATGGTAGGTATAGTCCTTTCCTTTAGGGAGATCTAATTACTTGATGAAGTGGTTTGCATTACATACCTGGTAACTACTTACTCTAGTCAAGGGCCATTTTTGAGAAATGTTGACAGATGTTCTTGTTGGTGCCATGATGAGTTACATGGTTATACACTGTAGACATTTGTAAATGTGATTGTTAGGGTAAATTTGGATGTTCAGTGCAGGTATACTGGTTGTCTGCATTAGTTACACATCTACAATACTTTGGGTACTGCTTCATTTCCAAATAGGCATAATTACAAAACTTGGACATTTGCAGTTCAGTGTGGTAAGGTCATGGCTGACTTGTGGCTGATGTTTGTGGGTCACTTACCAGACTCCAGTCCTTCTGGCATTCCGAAAAAGCTCTCCGGCAGCATGATAGCATACACCTCCCCTCCCAGTTAGTAAAGGGCTCAGATGGCACGGAAGGGCCACCACCAGTCCGGTGTGCGACCCAGTGGTTTCTGTTGACTATGATCTTGACCCCCTTCTGCTATTGTACCACCTCTTCCTGATATCCTCCATTGAACGTGGGGTGTTGGCTACTGCATTCATCGTGTTGAATATCCTGTCCCACATCAGGTTATTCTGGGTGATGGAAGTCTGTTGGACTTGGGTCTCAAATAACTGTGGCTCTACTCTGAGGATTTCATCCACAAGCACTGTCAACTCCTCATCTGTGAAACATAGCTGCCTCTTTTTGCCCATTGTGAGTTAGTGAGTGTGAAATGGAAGAGGTGTGCAGAACAAGAAGGAACCCAAAGAATAAGTGAAATGTGCAGTGAGTGATGCAATTGGGGTGCCTGAGGGTGTGAAGGGATAGCTGCAGGGTATGTAGGTAGGAACAGCAATGTGCTCTATCAGGCTCTGTTGGAATCTGATAGCAAAGGATCATGGTCTGGTAATTTTGTTTCTTTTGTAGGTGGATTGGTGGGTGTGTCTACTCCTAGAATTGTCATCAGCTGTATATTTTTGTGAAGGCATACTATGGTTGGTGTTGTGTTAGTTATCGTCAGTTTTTGTGATTTACCCTTGCCATGTGGCAAACAGGCCGCCTTGGAACCACAACCGTGTCGGATGCATCATAATCGGTTCAGCGGTACAACTGATGCATTTGCGGAGTCGGATTCCCTATACTACAGCCTTTCCGACTGTAGCAGTAGGATCGCACTAGTTTCCGACCGACGCGGTCATGTCGGAGTCGTCTTGGCCATGTCGGAGTCGTCTTGGCCATGTCGGTCGGACGGCCATTCCGACCGACATCGTAATGAGGCCCAAAGTGTCTTTTCACGTGGCTGATGGACACGTCTGTTTCTCCTTGAACCAGACAAAGGAGAAAGGATGACAGTTTGTTTGGTTTTTACCACAAGGATTGTAACAGGTGGTCTGTATGATGGTTCAAAAGCTTGCTTGTTGTCAATCTTTTCATAAACTAGGCCCCCTAATTTAGAAACCTACCAGTTTCAGAAAGATTTACATTACACAGCCTGTCTCTGACCTCTTGGATACTCCATAAGACATTTAAACATTTTTCCAGGTCAAATTTTCATTATCTGCCACCTTCCCAGGATTATTTAGGACAGGCACATACACAGGAAATCCGAGTAGAGCTTTGTATGGAGTGTGGACTTCCAATGACTCTGGCGTAGCTCTACAAGGTTTGTTTTCACACCTACGGGTGACACAGGTTAACTTGGTTCAATGCACCAACGCTGAATGTCTGAATCTTAAAAATAGATTATAGTACCCCCGCAGAACCCCACTCAATACAAGTTGTGTCCATGATTGTAATTTAGGGGTCGCAGTTGCGACCCCTAGCTTGCCCCTTGCTACCCTTGGCACTGCCTTTGCGACCCCTGGCCTCTGAGGTGGCAAAATCAGTGCCAAGAACACAGGGGTGTCTCTCATTATCAGAGTCAGGCTCTAACCTCATTTTCTGCTCTTTTTTATTACATTAATAGTGAATAATAGTTTATTATTCACTATTAGTGTAATAAAAAGTGGGGCAGCAAGATGTGGACCATCACTAGCATCTTAGATAAGAAAAGTAAAATGGTTTTAATGTATGTTGTGTGCGTGCATGTGGGTGAGAGTGAGTTGGGGTGAGAGAGCGTGTATATGTGTGAGCATGTATGTTTGTATATGGGATCATGGGTGTGTGTCAAAATGAGTAAGTATAAGAGAGTCAGAGTAAGAGTGAGTGAGTGAGTGTGAATGAGTAATTCAGGGTGAGAGTGAGTGCACAAGAGTAGGTGAAAATGAATGAATGCAAGTCAGTGCTAATGATAAAATGAGTGTTAATAAGTGAATGTGCACTGGGGCCTAGTTGACTCTTGGAGGACGCTGCATCCCCAGGACAGAGACTACTCATTTTTTTCAGTGGCACATGAGGTACACACGCGACTGGACACATTCCTGTGCACCCCGGACATACACGGACAGGTGGGTAACGCTGAGTACCTAGCTAGGACGATAACAGATCATAATCCCGCATTACTGGGCCTCTATTGGTCGAGCCCTACTCCGGCCATCGCTACTTGGAGACTGCGCCCTGAGACGCTGGAAGATCAGGTATTTAAGGAAGGAATCGGAGGGAAAATTGCACAATACTTTCAGGACAACGAGGGGACGGTAACCTCTCCACTACTGGAATGGGATGCCTTCAAGATAACAATAAGGGGCCACTGTATAGCCGAGACAACAGGGGTTCGACGCACACTAACAACAGAAGTCCTAACAGCTGAAAGGGAGCTTAGAGAGTTAGAACAGAGAAGGCCGGGGCACCCAGAGCTACAGGAGGAACTCTTAGAAGCGCGCGAGACAGTAGCACGTCAGACAGAGAGGCTACGGAGTTTTGACTTTAAGCAGTATCTAGACCGCACACATGCGGAACGCGACAAGTCAGGCTCGCTGCTGGCGTGGCTCGCCAATCCAAACAACAGGGGGTCACCGATAGTAGAAATGGAAGATGAGGATGAGACCAGACAATACACGCAGGGGGATATCAATGATATTTTTGGCAGATACTACACTAAGTTGTACAGCAGTGTCTCTTGAGTGCAGGGACGGGGCAGTAGGAGAATACCTAGATGGGCTGGGATTACCCCAATTGGAACCCAGGGAGGCGGAGGACTTGGGAGCGGACATCACCCTACAGGAGGTGAGAGCAGCCGGGGACGGACGGGCTCCCTGCTGAATTCTACATGACATATATGGAGGAGCTAGCTCCTAGACTGGTCTCGATGTACGAGGCAGCAAGGGAGCTGCGAACGCTACCTACCACCACGAAGGAAGCTCTAATAGTGCCCATCCTTAAACCCAGAAAACCAGCCCATGACAGAACAGCTTACAGGCCGTTGTCCATGCTGAACATGGACTATAAAATACTGAGTAAAATAATAGCGAACAGACTCTTACCATACATGTCCCAGCTGGTTCATGCGGATCAAGCGGGTTTCATCCCAAATAGGAACACTGCCATCAACGTCAGACACCTCATGGCTATACTGGGAGCGGAGGACTATGCCAAAGAGGCAGCGGCAATTTTTGCTGTTGACATCTAAAAGGCATTTGATAGCCTGGAATAGCAATACCTTTATCGAGTCCTGGAGGAGATGGGACTAGGCGAGGGCTTTGTGGGGTGGGTAAGGCTGCTGTATGCGGACCCAAGAGCCAGGGTGCGAATGGGGAAAGTCATTTCCCAGAGCCAGAGGATCGAGAGGGGAACAAGGCAGGGATGCCCATTGTCCCCTCTTCTGTTCGCCCTGGCCATGGAGCCACTAGCATGTCGTGCCAGGACAGGACGGGACTACGCGGGACGGACGATAAAAGACACCCACCATCGAATAGCACTGTACACGGATGACCTACTTCTTTTCCTCCAAAATACAGACAGGGACCTGCAGGGAGCCAAAGATATGCTGGAAGAATTCGGTCTTCTGTCGGGGCTGCGGGTGAACTGGCGGAAATCTAAGTTATTTCCCGCGACCCCGGATAAACGGCCTCCAGAGGGATTAGGATGCTTACAATGGGAGCCCACCTGTCTGGAATACCTGGGGTTGACAATATATCACAACACTACAGACTTAGTGGATGGCAATGTTGGCTGGGGGATTAGAGCGCTCCGCTCCTCTATGGACTTTTGGGGGTCGCTGCCATTGTCAGTGGTGGGCAGGGTGGCGCTTCTGAAAATGGTGGCGTTGCCACGTCTGCTGTATATATTCGGGACACTCCCAATATGGGTCCCGAGCATGACATTTCAAGCTCTAAACTCACAGATAATAACATTTTTATGGGGGACGGGCCGCAGACGGATAGCCCTGGCCAAGATGCAACGTTCCACATCCACAGGGGGTCTGGCCGTCCCTGACCTCGAGGCATACTATCTGGCAGCACAGCTGCAGTGGTTCGTGAGATGGTTGGCTGACAGTAGAACTCCAGACAGAGTGCAGTCCCCATTCACCCCAGAGGCCCAAGTTCTAGCGAGAATCCTATTAAGGGTAAAGCAGAGGCTGCATAGGGGAACGGAGGAGGAGACCATAGTAACGAGATGCTGGGCAAGATGGTTGAAGCGGGGAGGAGGCAGAGTCCCCTTTTCTCCAGGTATACCCATAGAAATGCTTCTATTTTTACCGCACGGAGGGAACTGGGCTGGACTAAATGACTGGAAAGAGGCGGGGTAACAGTGGTCGGGAACCTCTTTAGGGAATCACAGATGCTTCCATTTGAGGAGCTCCGAGAGGAGTCTGATCTCCCACAGGGACATTTCCTACTACATAGAGCCATTACGGCGGCATTCAGGAAGCACTGGGCTACGGGAGCGACAGAACCCAGAGCGCTGGATTGTTGCAGATATGTGGTCCTTTCTGCGGGTAGGATAAAGACGGTATCCTGTAATTATAGAGCAATCCGGCGAGACGTCCAGAAACCCTTGGAGCAATTGAGAATACAATGGGAAGAGGACTTAGGTGTGCCGATTATAATAAAAGACTGGGACACCATTGTTGAACACACCCTTAAGGTATCTAGGTGTCCTCCAGAGGGCGTACCTTACGCCAGCCAGAATCAGGCGGTACTTCCATGCGGAGGAAGCGGCCTGCCCACGATGTGGGGAGAGAGAGGTGCATATTTTCCACATGATGTGGGATTGTCCGGGCTTGAGGGGATTTTGGGACGAGGTAGTAACGGTAACTGAGAACACTATAGACAAAGAAGTACCACATACCCCAGGCCACTGTATAGTACACTGGTTCCCGCACACCTCCAAGACAAAGGTCACTGGGAGGTTTCAAGATTTAGCATACGTACTAGCCAAAAGGGAAATCATGAAGAATTGGAAGGCTGAAAGGGGTCCAAGAATAGAGTGTTGGAAGGGAGAGTTGGAGAAGTGGGCAGATGTAGAAAATAGAATTTTGCTGAGAGCAGCGAATCGAGGCATAGGGAACCTGGAAACTGCGAGAGCATGGGGTAGACTATTGGATGACATGAGGGCTCTGGACTCAGATGAGACAGCGGAAGCCCTAGCTGACTTACCACTACCGGAAAGGGTCAATGAGTTGGAGGCACGGACGAAATAAGGTAGAACGAAGGTTGTAAGACCCCCTCCACGTGCAGACCCCAGACACAGATAGTACATATAGAGCAAGAAGTCAACGCACAACGCTGGAAAATATAAACTAAGAAGATAGCGACTCGTTAGGGGAGGGGGAATGGGAGTTGAAATCAGTTAATTTTGTTGAGATATGTTCATGTCTGAAAAGATACTAAAGCAGAGGGAAGGAAGAGCACTGTAGCATAATTATACAAATATGTAAATGTTTTAATGCAAACTCACAGGAACTGTACATGACTAAAAAATGCCAATAAAATCTGCTTTAAAAAAAAAAGTGAATGTAAGTGAGCATGTGTTGGTATGCTTGCAGATCCCCTGTTGGACCAGCCATGCTTCTTGGCTCATAGAAGCACCCATGACAAAATGTTGGCACTGGAATACTGGAGTCAATTCTTGCATATAGGATACCCTCAGCAAAAGGCTACTGCTGGCACTCTGTAGGTAAATGTTGGCATGAAGCACCCATGAAAAAATGCCAGCGCTGGCCTCCTGGAGGAAATTCTTGGCACAGTTGGCACCTGTGGCAAATTGCTTGTGATGGCACATTGGACAAAATTCTTGGCATATGGGAAGACAACTGTGGAACGATCATGGGGCCATTTTTTGACAAAATATGGCCCTTGACATATTAGACATAACCTTTGACATAAGGGACCTCCATAGTGCAAGAGAAGCAGTATTAGGAAAATTGTGGCACTGGCATATTGTATGTAACGTTTGGGCAAAAGGGGCCACCATGGGAAAATGCTGGTCCTAGCAATGGAGGTCATTTTTGACATAAGGGGGCACCCATTGGACATTTTTAAAACATAATTGGGTGAACTCATGGGGACTGTCAGATTTCAGTAGATTGGCACACCGTGAAAGGACTTGAATATTTAGTGAGTAGTGTTTTAAAGCCTATGGCTTTTTAGCAAATGTATGTGAAACTTGTGCATTAAAGTGGACTAGTAAAGCCCATTTATTTCAAACTTTTACCAGGGAAGAGAAACCCCCACCCTTTGTTCTCCCCTAGAAAAATATATAATATTAATTATGTAACTTCAGCAATGTTAATTATTGTGATGTCATCAGGATTAAGGTTACGTGACATCACTTATTGGGACAATGCATGGTCAAAGGTCATATGATGTCACTTCCTATGACATCATTAAGGTCAAAGGGTATATGGTGTCACTTCCGCTACCCCTGGCATTTTGGTGAATCGACATCCATGGAGGGGTCATTGCTTTTGGGTTACTAACAATCCCTAAACAGGGATTAGGTGCACTGTGGTATCAGGAACAAACCTATTTTGCGCTTTACAATATCACACACACAAACTGCACTAAGAAAATAGACACTTTAACTAAAAAGCGTTTATTGCAACAGGCTGAACCCGTTTCTTAGTGCATCTGAAATAACCGCACAAAATATCATAATAAGAGCACAGATGAACATTGTGAACAAAAAGAATAAAATGAACATTTCTACCATAGTTAAAATGTCATCTAAAAAGTAAAAACCTAACACCCTAAAAACCTACTTTTATGCACAAAGCTAGAAGAGCATATAGTAATATAATTTGCAGCTAGATTTTCTTAGGGAGAATCAACACACTGCATACCTTATTTACAGCAAAAATTGTTGTTATCAAAGAGTCATGGAGGAATTTTTCTCTGTGAAAGTTCAACACACGTCGTAGCACCTTTCCTCCAGGACTCAGCTTGTTATTAGCATCAAGTGCGATGCAGCATCTTCTCGGGGTTCTGGCAGTCAAGAATGTCTCTGGAAGTATTTTGTGCGATAATCTGGGTGAAATACCTCTCCTAACAAGTGGTCAAGTGGCTGCCCTTACATAGTGTATCTCATCAGAGATGGAAATTTCTGACATAATTTCAGGAATGTGTGACATAACCTAAGTGCATCAAGACCTATGCGCACCTTAGATGCATTCTTCTAAACATATAAGGTAAATTCACGTCAATTCAGACTACACTGTTTTGGTTATTGTCTTAGTTTGTTCTTGATTGACCTTGAGATTGTGATAACAAGGCATTTGCACCAGACTGATGTTGCATCTAACCCCGGGAGGAGACCTCCGCTCCGCCCGTAGAGTGTGCGGAGATTTGCCTTCTCTGCGTTCCACGGAGAAGGCAAATCTCCGCACACTCCGCAGCGGAGCGGAAATGCGCAGGCGAGGGCGCGCGTGCATGCGCAGTTCTCACAAGGATTAGCGAGACGGCGAAGAAGAGGAGGAGGGCAGCCCGGGGACACCGCATGCCTGGTAAGTGGTTTTTTAATTTATTTTTTAATCATGTTTAATTACTTTTTATAATTGGGGGTGGAGGCGGGTGGCGTAGCGGAGTTCCACGTAGTTTGTTTTCAACTCCGTGGACCTCCGTGCAGCCCCGCTACGCACACTACGCCCGGGGTTAGTTGCATCAGGTATTCTCATCGATGTCATTGTCTGAGTGACTTGACACTTTCATTGTTCTTAGAAAGATAAGGACAGAAGATATCTGCGTCAATGACAGATATGGCAATAATTCTGCAGAAAATATGGGTCTCAGCCTGCTCAAAATGCCAGTCAGGTCGCCTTAAGATGGAGTCGGGCCTTATGGACTGTACATCAGTGGGATCTACCTTCCTAGACTGAGGGCCTGATTTAGATCTTGGTGGACGGGTTACTCCGTCTCAACGGTGACTGATATCCAGTCCGCCGAAATATAAATCCCATAGGATATAATGGGATTTATATTTCGGCGGACGGGATATCCGTCACCGTTGTGACGGAGTAACCCGTCCGCCAAGATCTAAATCAGGCCCTGAGTTTCATCCACATGGCAATGAGCAATCAGCCATCTGTTAACATATAGGTACATATAACCAGGGCAGTCCCTAAACCGGTAAGAACCTGGGCAATCAACATGAACAAAATACAATGGTTCCTCTGGTATACCTTAATGCATACCTTTATAAATCAGCAAAGTTTTACTCAGAGCACAAATTAAATTCAAAAGACACTTCACTGATATAGGGCTCGGACTTGAACAAATTGATACTTAGCAACGCCATGAATTTAAACTATGCGATGAAAATCCCATGTCTGGGATACATTAAATCCACATGTGAGCTGATCGGTTTACCAAAACTCTTTCTTGACCCAGAAATTAGTAAATTGATTGGGAAAGACCAGCTGAAACAACGTCTTCAGTACAAGCTATTAGATAAGAGAGAACTGGTGGAGGGGTCAAAACCATCTGTATTGCCTTACAATACTTTGATCCCCAAGAGGGTCCAAAATCATATTTAATAGTGGTTTGTAATGACCAGCAGAGATTTATTTTAACCCGATTCAGGGTAAATAAGCTCCCGTTGATGTTAGGCTTCCCAGATAATTGTCATTCTATGTCTGAGCTATCACTATACCTGTGTGATAATATGTCCTCAATAACTAATTTGCACTTCATATTTTTTGTAAATTTTATGTAATATCAAGGAGGAGATACATTTTATCTATTTTTAAAACCCTCAATTTTAGACAATGCAGGCCAGCTCTTTTATTCTTATTACAACTACACACCTCACTTGTATGCTGTGCAATATCTTCTTATTTGTGGCAAATGTGGAAAATAAGGAAAAGTATGCGGGGGATCATAACGCAGGAAAATCCATTGTAAAGATTACATTTGGCCTATATAAGGTATTATATATATGACATGTGTTTTAAGAAGGTTTGGAGCGCGGAAGTTTGCCTCAGGTGAGAATCATACGTGATTACAGAGGGGGAAACAGTAGTGTGTACCTGAGAGCTTTCATTATACTGAGAACATTTTAATAAAAATGTTTTATAAGAATAAACACTTTTTGTAAAAATAAGCAATACATTCTTAAAAATAGTGAGAAGGTAATTAGAAAAAAAGACTATTACTCATTAGGCAACCCCCATAAATTCCACAAAAGAAACTCATCACAGACTGTTAGACCTGGCGGCATCATTGGCGTGGGTTTCCCCTGTATTTTTGCCTCCCGTTATTTTGCTGTGTGTTGGACTTCGTTTTTGCTGGTCTAGATGCTTTGGGCACTTTGCCACTGCTGTTCAGTACCACAGTGCAAGTGCTCCCTCTGTAAATTGTTGTTATGGATTGGTGTTTCCATAATTGGCTTATTTGGTTTACTGCTAAGTCCCTAGTACAGTGCACTGTGTGTGCCCAGGGTCTGTAAACCAAATGCTGCTAGTGGGCCTGCAGCACTGATTGTGCCACCCACATGAGCAGCCTGTAAATGTAACTCAGACCTGCCACTGCAGTGTCTGTGGGCAGTTTGGTACTGCCATATCGACCTGGCAAGTGCACCCACTTGCCAGGCCCTAACCTTCCCTTTTCTTACATGTGAGTCACCCCTAAGGTAGGCCCAAGGTACCCCTGTGGGCAGGGTGCAGTGTCTGTGAAAGATGGGACATGTTGTGATGTGTGTAACATGTCCTGATAGTTAAATACTGCCAACTTTGTTTTTCACTATTGAAAGGCTATCTGTCCCATAGGATAGAATGGGAGTTTATTTATAACATCTTATAAATATAACTTCCCATTGGGACAAGATGGAAAGTAAAGAAAGTTTAGTATGCCGGAACTCAGAATATAAAGATGCATCTTTTAGTGAGGATGATTTTTACATTCTGTGTTTGAAAATGCCACTTTTAGAAAGTAGGTATTTTCTTGTTTAGCATCCTGTGTGCCTCAGCTTGGTTGTGTATTGACTGTCTGGTTTTGGAGTGACAGGGGCTGGGGATGTGCATTCTGTTCAGACAGCCACTTGGGGGGGTGAGGTGTGTCCTGCCTTTCCAGGGTGAGTCAGGGCTGGGCTCAATAGACCTGGGCTGCATTTAGAGTAGGGGAGAAGATTTCCTTTCACTTGAATGGGCCTGGTCTGCCTTTGACAATGCTGTCTCCACCTCCTGCCGGGCAGCTGCACCAGAGAGGACAGAACTGGTTTGGACTGAGCACAGGACTTCTCTGCCACCAGAGAACAAAGGATTTTGTGTAATAAAAAATGGAGCCCAGACTTTTAGATTACTTCTGGAATTCAAGAGGAACCTTTGCCAAGGAGAAGAGCTGGAGAAACTGAGGAGAAGTACTGCCCCTTTGCTCTGTGCTGTCTGGGGTTGGCCTGCAGTGGCTGTTTCTGACAAGGTAAAGACAAGGACTTTGCTGTGTCCCCAGCTTGAGGAAGATCTCTAAGAGCTTGAAGTAGAGCTTGCCTCCTGTTTTGAAGTGTAGGGGATACAAAAACTTCACCCCCAGCTCCCCTGAACTCTCTTGCTGAGAGTTCTGACCTGCCAAGAGGTGCCTGCTGCTTTTCTGGGCCTCTGGAGGTTGTCCCTGCTGTTGGGAGTTGGAAAAGTAACGCAACAAGGAGAAGCGCATCGCATCCGTACCTGTTTCCGACGTATCACCGAAGAAACCGACGCAGCGCCTGCCCACGGCTCGAGAAATCGCCGCACTGAGTGCACGAACTACAAAGGCCAAGATCACCGCACCAATTCTGACGCAGGCCCTGCTATGCAGCTGCAAGAACCAACGCATCGTGGGACCGCGGCTGAAGAAATCAACGCAGCGCCGTTGCCGCCACCGCATCGAGAACCGATGCATCCCTGATCCTCATGCATCGCACCGGGGCGCCAAGTCTACAAGGACACCGGGGCCGCAGTAAGAAACAGACGCATCACCTCCCCGCGCAGTAAGAAACCGACGCATCACCTCCCCTTCAGTAAGGAACCGACGCATCACCTCCCCTGCATGGCAGTAAGGAACCGACGCATCACCTCCCCTGGAGTAAGGAACCGACACATCACCTTCCCTGCGCGTAAGGAACCGATGCATCACCTTCCCTGCTGCTGTTCTTGCTTTTGATTTTGACGCATCCAAGGTACTTTGTGTTGAAAGTGTCGCATCTGCAATTTGCTTTGAACAGAACTGTTTCTACCTTTTGAAAGTCATATTTTGATTACTGTATTGTGGATTTTTGTCGTATTGGTCTTGTTTGGTTTAGATAAAGATTACTTATTTGTCTAAACTGGTGTGGTGTCCATTTGTAGTGTTTTAGCTGTATTACTGTATGTGGGCACAAATGCTTTACACACTGCCTCTGAGATAAGCCTGTCTGCTCGTGCCAAGCTACCAAGGGGGTGAGGAGGGGTTATTTTAGAAGTGTATCCCCCTTACCCTGACTAGGAAGAAGGGTCCCAATTTGGATAACGGTGCAAACCATTACCAACTAGAGACCCCCATTTCTAACACAGACAATATAAGTTCAAGTCAAAATAAAACACATAGTGGCATACAGCCTTTCAGGGTGGCCCAAGGGATAACAACCTATTCATAAGGGGAAGAGCAACTGAACCAATCAGAAGAAAATGCACAATTTTACCACATTGTTGAATTGTCCATTAGTCACATAACGCAAATTCTCCATTCGTCCATGGAGTTGAGTGCCTTTAGGATGGAATCCGATCTGTCCATCCACAGACATTCGAAACGCTGAAGGATAGCGTGGTTGTCGCCACCCCCGTCTGGATTTACTGTTTGTTGGTGTTTGGAAACAATGGGGCTGATTACGATGTCGGTCGGAAAGCCTCCGACCTCTGGTCATAAGCTTTCCGACCGCGGTCGGAGGCTTTCCGACCGACACGGTCGGTTTGCGGTCCGACCGCCCGATTACGATGTCGGCGGTTGGAACGTAAACTGGCTGGTCATTACGACTCGGTTCCGTCCGGCTCTCGGAGTCTTCCAGCCGGTCGGAACCGCACCGTAATCCCCTATGGATGGTGTTTTCGCCTTCCGGATTACGATGTTGGTTTCCCACAGCCTTTCCGTGCTGGCATTTCCGACACGGACTGGCGGTCGGAAAGTGACTATGTTGGTGGTCGAGGGGATACCTAGGGTACCCCCCTGTAAAACCCTGCACTGTGTGGCAGGCACCATGGGGTGCCTGCCACAGGGTGCAGGGTTTTACACACACACCCATTTCTCTATAGGGGTCTGTATTACGGCCAGTTTACGGCCGTGACACAAGCTCCCATAGAGAAAAGTGAGTATTCGGTTGCATCGTATTCAGGCGGTCGGAACCGCTGACCGGTGGTTGGTCGGTCCCGAGTCCGAGACGGTGTCAGAGGCAACTGCGACTGACATCGTAATAAGCCCCTATATTGGAAAAACATATCTTGATACAAAAATAATGTGTCAAAAATATCGGGATTTCAGAAATATCATCAACAGGAATATCAAAGGTAAAAATAGCATTTTTAGTGTTGTTTTTACTATTGTTGTAAAAAATATTGATGTAGAAAATATTGCTGTATGTAATATTGTTTATAAGTGTTTATTGGTATGTTATTTATTGTAGTGTGTTTGATTGTACATGTTTATTGTTTTTTTATTTCTGTTTTTAGTGCGATAATTTATTAGTTATGAAATTGTTGACATTTCTATTTCTAGTTATTTTAATGTATATAAATAATGATAATACTTTTGGTAGCCGGATATTGGGTTTTTAGGGGATAAGGGTGGGGAGACTTTTAGAAAGGGAATATTTTGAAGTAAAATGTATGGTAATAATTTTAATGATATGCAAATAGAATATTATACATTTTACATTTATTTTCTTACATTAATGTTATAAATAATTATTAATTTAATATTAATAAAATAGATATTACTGATATGACATTTAAAAGAATTGTCTTTAAATATAAAAAATAAACATTATTGGAATCATTGTAAAAAGAAAAATATGTAAAAATTAATTTTGATAAACTAAAATAAATAGAAAATATTTTGACATAAAAATGTAATATGTTAAAACATTTCTGAGAAATAATTTTTAATGATACACTCATTTTAAATTAATTTTGTTATTTTATTATTTTTAAAATGTATTTTAGTATTACATAAAATATGTATTCATGGAATTAAATTTGAAATAAAATGTGGTTAAATATAAAAAAAATGTAAGTATGAAAATAATTTAAATATTTAAAAATATATAAAAAACTTCTTTTAAAGAAGTAAAATAATTACAAATTATTTTTATATAGTTTTAAAATGTTATAACTTTTCTAAAAAATAATTTCAAATAATACACATCATACATTTATTTTATTTTGAAATTATAATTTTATATTAAAATAAATTTGCTTTTCATACATTTTTAATTTTATGATTGTTAATTTTGGATGATCATTTTATTTTTTATGGCATAAAGTTTAAGAATGGTAGCAAATATTTTTTTAATGATATGTAATTATTAATTGTTATATTTTTATGTTTAAATATCTATTCATAGGTTTGTAGTGTTGGATAGTGTGTTTTTAGATTAAATTTAAATGTATTTTATAGTTAAAA
This sequence comes from Calotriton arnoldi, assembly GCA_963921515.1. Classification (NCBI taxonomy): domain Eukaryota; kingdom Metazoa; phylum Chordata; class Amphibia; order Caudata; family Salamandridae; genus Calotriton; species Calotriton arnoldi. The sequence continues at coordinate 101,769 of CAWUFW010020534.1, forward strand.
TAGCTAAAATTGTGTGTGAGTATGGAGTATTCATTGTGAATATAAAATGTTTAATTTGTGTTATCTTCTTTAAATTGTTTTAGATTGTAGTGTATATAGTAATTTTCACCTTTTTTACTTCTAACACTTTCTTCAAATAGCCTTAGATTGAATTGGGGAATAGTAATTGAGACCTCTTTGGTGTCCAACATCTTCCCCCAATATGGTTACATTGGAGTGGGAATAGTAAATGTCACCCCTTTAGTGCCCAACACCTTCCCCAATATAGTGAGGCTGGAGTGGTAATAGTAAATATAACCCCTTTAGTGTCAAACACCTTCCCCCAATATGGTTAAATTGTAGTGGGATTAGTAACTGTCACCCCTTTAGTGCCCAATGCCTTTCCCAAATATGGTTGTATTGGAGTGGGAATAGTAAATGTCATACCTTTAGTGTCCAACACCTACTTCAAATAGGTTTAGATTGAAGTGGAAATAGTAAATTTCACCACTTTAGTGTGCAACACCTTCCCCCAATGTGGTTAGATTGGAGTGGGAATAGTAAATGTCACCTCTTTAGTGTCCATCTAGTAGATGTCACCCCTTTAGTGTCCTACATTGTCCCCTAATATCGTTAGATTGGAGTGGGAATAGTAAATGTCACCCCTTTAGTGTCCAACGCCTTCCTCAAATAGGCTTAGATTGGAGTGGGACAATTAAATGTCATCCTTTAGAGTCCAGCATGTTCTCTCATTATGGTTACATTGGGATGGGAATAGTAAATGTTACCTCTTTAGGTCCATATTACGAGCCTGGCAGTCCAAGGACTGCCAGACTCGTGGTGGCACGGCGGTGGCAGATCCAGCCACCACCTCACCTGCAGTCCAACCGCCAGATAACGACCTGGGCAGTCGGACCGCCGGCTCTGCCAGGGAACCACCGTTCCCTGGCGTTGAAGCGGTGGTCAGAGGCCGCAATATGCTTGGTGGAACCGCCATGGTCCCGCCAAGCATACTGCAGTTTCCTCTCTGCCAGGCTTTTCATGGTGGTGGAAACGCCATGAAACCCCTGGCTGAGAGGAAACAAAGGGGCCCTACAGGGCCCACCTGTGCCTCAAACATATATGGATACACTTTCAAGTCCATGCCATGCAGGAACCTTGTAGTGCGGTCCCATTGCGGTGCCTTTTTCAAAGGCACCGCCGCCTTTAAATGAGGCACCGCCATTGGACCGCAACCCGCGAGCATGCCAGACTACTTATTAGTCGTAATCTGGTGGGCGGGCGGGGCGACCTTGGGTGGAGCAGTGGCACGGCGGTTTGCACCGCCGCTCCGCTGAAAAGTCTTAATTAGGCCCCAAGGGCCTCATTAAGATGTCGGTCGGTAAGCAGTCCGACCGACTCGGTCTCAGAATGGTTTCGGGAGTCCGATCGACCAATTACGATGTTTCCGAACACCGTTCGGTCAGACTCCCATTGACTTCAATGGAAGCCTGTGTTCCGACCGACAACACAGGCTCTCATTGAAAAAAGGGATGGTTGCAGAAAACCTTGCACCCTGTGACGGGCACCCCATGGTGCCTGCCACACTGTGCATGGTTGGAAAGGGGGACTCTTGTGTAACCCCACGGGCCCCAACCGGAGGCCTCCGTTTGAAGGGGGCCTGCAACGGGCCCCCAAAGTCAGATTCCGACAGCTGATCTGTGTCAGACAGACCGATTCGGAAAGGCTGTCCGAATCTGACATCGTAATCGCTCGGTCGGAAATGCAGGCCGTAGAGACGTAGAAATCGGCTCTGACCGACTTGATGTCTCCGAATGCCGTTTGGACGCGAGACGGAACAGAGTCGGACAGTCCTAATGGTTTCCAACCAACGTAATCGGTCGGTCGGAAATGTTTCCGAGTCGGTCGGAAACAAGGCTTCTGACACGGATTCGGACGAACCGAATGCCGTTCGGAGCTTTTCCGACCGACATTGTAATCGGCCCGAAGTGTCCAATACCTTCCCTCAATATGGTTAGATTGTAGTGGGAATAGTAAATGACACAATTTTAGTGTCAAATGTTTTCCCCAAATTGGTTTAGATTGGATAGTAAATGTCACCCCCTTAGTGTCCAACACTTAAAAATGGTTTATGTTGGAGTGTGATTATTTAATTTTATAATTTTAGTCAGAAATACTTAATTTTAATTGTATTTGTATGCAGTAGAGATAGTTTGCGTTATTTTATTAGTATTGTTGTTCAGAAATGTTATCTATATGTTTGCAGGCAATAATATCATTACTTACACTTTTTTATAAAATGAAGACATAACACATTTTTCTCATTTTAGTTATGTTTTCAAAGTTTATTATTGTAAAATTTTAAACATATATTTAACTAAAAAATAAACATTTATATGAAGCTAAGTAAATTAATTTCAGTAAAAATTATATTTAATAACTATTGTATGTTGTATATTTTCCAATTTTATTTTACATTTTTAACAGTATTGTAACATTGTTTTATATACATGTTTTCAACATTATTTTAACATATGTTATTTCAGTATATATTAAGCAACTTTATATATTTTATACCATTATTTAATTTATACTTTAGAATTTTGTAACATTTTTTAATAACATTTGTGGACATGTTTTACATGTTTAATGACTTTTCCATTTTTTCATACATTATTCCAATTTTTTTACATTATTTCCCATTCATTTCGATGGGGAGAAAGTCTTTTTTAAGTTCCATTTACCGGCCATTTTCTTCACTGCTACCTTCTATTTTATTATCTATCTATGTTATTTTTGGTCTATTTTCCCGGAACCAGGTCGCAGTAAGGTGCTGCTGTTCGTCGGAACAAGTAAGTCCTTTTTTAGAGGATTTTTAAGGGTGGGTGGGTTAGTGGGGAGGTGTACAAGTTAGTTATAGGGCCTGATTACGAGTTTAGCATTCCGATCGCCCGAGAACCGCGCCCACGCCCGCCAATAGCCCACAGCGCTTTCCAAAGGAAGCCCTATTATGAGTTGACCACGGTGCCGACGGTGTGAACGAGGAGATCTTGCGGCGGTGGTGAGTACTTTTACCAAATATATCGATACCTGTGTGTACATCTCGACTGCAAATGTGTCGGATGCCCACATATGCATGATACATGTGGAAAAATACCATCTACCTATTGCCGGGGTCTGGCCCATATGTGGGCAGTCCTGGCAATGGGTATATAGTACAAAAACACTCACCTGTAGATCATCGCAAACTGGGTCATAATCCTCGTGGCGAAGATCTTGCTGGGAAGGGGGGACCTGGAGAAAGGTATCCACGTCAGACAACAAGAAAGGGGTGAGTACGCACCCCAAATCCTTCGTCACTGCCATCTTGAAGTAGGTGGTCAGACCACCGCGGTCAGCTCGTGGAAAAGGCAACTTGTAATACGGACGGCGGTGAAGCTCCCTGTACCGGCCTATGGCGGCTGCCTTTCCCCAACCACGAACCCAGCAGTCTACTGGCAGTCTCGGCGGTACAGCTGCGGTCTTCCTAAGGCCTATCCACCCAACTCGTAATACAGCGGTCAGACCGCCGAGCTCTCCACGCTCTGAACGCCGGTACGGCTGTCCACTCGTAATAAGGCCCATAGTGTTGTTCATGGCTTTTTGGTATATTTTGATTATTAATAATAGTGCTTTTCACTAGTAGTTTTGGGTTTTCATATACTATTTTAGGAATATATAGTTATGTTATGTTAAATTCTATGTCAGGACTGGAGGCAAGGATTAGGCCTTCTCTCTTTACTTTTATTAACAGCAGCCAATATTAACAAACACAACTACGTTTCCCACGAACCCTTGGGAAAAACTGTAGTACAAAGAAAATGTCCAATCAGGAACAGTCCTGTGGCCTCCAATCAGGGACGCTTCAGCTCCAATATAGCCCGTCCTCACTGGCCCTTTATCCTCTTTCTTCGCTGCTGCGCAGCCTGAGATAAGTGTTTTCTTACATCTGCTTATTACTGCTTTGTAAACTGTTGTAATTTCTTCACTGTTTTTATGGTATTTCGCACGTGATTATGCACCTGTGTTAGTGCAGCTCTGCCGCATTCCTCATGGTTTCTTTGTCTTTAGGCTAATTGCTTGATGGTTCTAGGATTTTGCTGAAGTGACTTTGCAGCGCGTTCCTATTTTCTGTGAGGTGCTCACGTTATTGTTTTCCAGTCCGCTGGAGCGTTTTCCGCTCCTACGCGGCTTTCACCTGGTGAGCTCGACGCTGACCTCCCGCCGCCAGGAGGCGTTGGAGGCAGCAGGACTCGGCGCGCGCATTCGAATTCCTGAGGGGATCGAACGGCGCGCCGTAGTCCTTCGAGCATTCCGGCCTGAGGGAGATGCCTTCGTGGCTGTACCTGATTGTGCCGCCCAACTGCTTTCGGCCGATCGTATTTGTCTACGCTCTGCTGCCTGACACAGCTATTTACTGGCAGCAGAGTCTGTATTGTGTAGAAACAACGCCCGTTTGGGTCTGTAGCAATCAGGCTTCTGACGCCTGTTGGGGACGATACCCAGGCCGGACTTTCCAATAGAGCGCCAATTGCACCAGGTGTTTATTCTGTGCCCCAGGACTTAGACCCGTGAATCAGCAAGTTCCTCGCACCATAATTCAGGCTGTCACCCAGTCCCCATAAGGTAAAGCCTTCTATACAAGGCTTCCCGGTCTGCCACCCAGACCGTCATTATCAAACCGCATAATCCTCACTTGGTCCAGGTAAAATGGAGATGGACTATGAGGAAGACTCCCAGGGAGGGAAAACACCCTGGCAGACCTCCCTTGGGACGACGTGTTTTATGATGCTGTAGATGCGTCAATTTATAGAGCGGTGGGCGAAGCCATGTCGCCCCTAGAGGAGAGGTTAACCCGCAAGATTGACCAGGCCTTAGCGAGACTATCTGCCCTGCCTATAGGCCCCGTCCCCCAGTCTGGGCCCCCAGGGATTCCCCCATCAGAACACCCCTCCAGCCAAACGCGAACGTGATACGGGGGTGGATTTCAGCGCCTTTGATAGGCTCAAGCAGGCCTTTCTTGCCACCCAGCCAATCTTGCCACCTGCAGGTGATGGTTTGCCAACCCCACTCGACGCTATCCCCACAGACGACGCAGGGGACACTGACAATGAGCTCCCTTCCCGACCCTCCCACGATGCTTCCGACATGTTTGATCCCGATGAGATCATCCACCCTCACTCATCGGATTGGGCCCCAGCCGACAAGGTTGCCACCTATGTGGCAATGTGCATTCAGAAGCCCTTAGAAAAAGAAACCCGGAACTGCCTTCGAGCAGAGAGCCCCCGGCCGTCCCTGGAGGGTAAGGTGGCCCTCACTCCAGAAATTGACACTCGAATGGCCACTTTCTTACATAAATTTATGAAAGACCCTAAAAAGGAATTGACAGGTCCTGGCGAGCGTGCCAGGACAAGCTCCTGGACATTTTAGGGCCCCACACAAAGATTTTGGACATGGCTGAGGAAGCCAAGCTATCAGGTTCCCTGATCTCCCCAGATTCCCTTTCAGGTTGGGCACAAAGGGCCATTGTGTTTTTGGGCAACGCCAACTGTGCCCTTTCTACGGAGCGTCACCGCTCTCTTCTTATTAAGGTAGACCCCAAGCTCAGGGACCTCCCTGATTCAGAGGCAGGGGCAGTGGCGCAAGGAGGGCTCTTTGGAGAGCCATTTGTCAAGCCGTTTGGAGCTTGGTAAATTTGTCAATGCCTTTACCTCGCTTGACAAGGCGCAGTCGTCTATTAAGAAGGTATTTCCCCATGTTTTCCATGGGGCCGGTCGAGGTAGGGGCCGCTCCCCGGCCGCCCTTTCCAACCAACCCCCAAGGGGGCAGGGTCCCAGGCAAGTCCAATACCAAGACCAGTCCCGCTTTGGGAACCTCTACCCCGCAAGAGGCCGGAGAGGCAAGGGCAGAGGATATCGAGGAGCAGCATCCTCAACCAGTCCCGGAGAGTGTTCTCCCTTCTTTCCATTTAAAGGTAGGGGGGAGGCTGGGGAATTTTTTCCAGGCCTGGACTTCCATCACAGGGGACTCCTGGGTGTTACAAACGGTTCGGGCTTTTCACATAGACTATGTTGGCGAACCTTCTCAGTGGTACAGACCCCGGCCCATCCAGTTTTCCCAGCAGGAAGCTTCCTTGGTGGACGTGGAGGTCGCATCCCTCCTAGCCAAAGGTAGGCCTGGGCATTGAACTCCGCTCCGTTCGTGGAGTTTGCAGAGTTTTCTGCACTCCGCACTACGCAGAGCTCACGGAGTGCAAGAATACCCCGCTTCGCGTAGTGCAGCAGAGTTTTTTCCCCGCTCGCGCTTGCGAACGGTAAGTTCATGAGCGCGAGCTGCTGCTCGGGTAGAATTTTTACCCGAGCTGCAGAAAGACCAGTGTGAACAGCAGTTCGCACTACACTCCACCACTTGCGGAACTTCGCACAGAGTTTTTTTATAACTTCGCGAAGTTCCGCGTAGCAAAACTCCGTGAACTACGCCCAGGCTTAGCCAAAGGGGCTATCGCTCCCTCCACCCCTCATCCCCGGGGGTTCATCAGCAACATCTTCTTGGTAGACAAGACGGATGGGGCAAGCGACCTGCAATCAACCTCAGCAAATTCAACGAGTGGCTGGTTTACCGCCACTTCAAAATGGAAGGGATTCATCTTCTCAGAGATGTCCTGCGCCCTTCAGACTGGATGGTACGGTTGGACTTAAAAGACACCTACCTGGTTATTCCAGTCTTTCCTCCCCATCGGCGGTTCCTCCAGTTCATCTGGCAGCAGCAGACCTACGAGTTTGCCGCTCTTACTATCGGTTTATCTTCGGCTCCCTGGTGCTTCACCAAGGTTCTCAAGCCAGTGGTGGATTTTCTGAGAGCCCGGGGCATACGAATGATTGTTTACTTGGATGATCTGCTCCTGATGGATGCATGTCCTCACCAACTTCTGCGCCACCTTCGGATGGCAGTGGATCTTCTCCAGAGCCTGGGTTTTGTGGTCAACGAGACAGTCGATTCTCACACCTGCCCAGTCACTTACGTTCCTAGGCTTTGTAATAGACTCCACTTCCTCCACTCTCAGTCTACCGACCAGGAAGGTCTCAAAGATTCGACACGAGCTGAGGCGGTCCCTCTCCAAACATCGGGTGTCACTCAGAGATTTTGCCCAAATAGTGGGTCTCCTCTCCACCTCGATCCAGGCCATCTTCCCGGGGCTGCTCCACTATCGAGCACTGCAGTGCCTCAAAGCAGTGTATTTACGCAGAGGGTGTCCTTACTCCCACAAGGTGGTTCTGTCCGAGGAGGCCCGGGAAGAGATCAGGTGGTGGCTGGAGCACATGGAAGCCTGGAATGGCCGGGCAATCTTTGGGTCAGCGCCAGACTTGGTGATAGATTCCGACGCCAGCAGAGTAGGCTGGGGAGCCAGGTGCGGCGATTTTTCTACAGGAGGATTGTGGTCTCTAGAAGAACGGAGATTACATATCAACTGATTATGGCTACTAGCAGGCTCCTTCGCCGTCCGGTGTTGGACAAGAGGCTCAATCCAGTCCTCCGTCCTCCTAAAGATGGACAACATATCTGCAGTCCGATATATCAACCATTTAGGGGGCATGAGATTCAAAGCCCTCTCGGACTTGGCCGCTAGGTTTTGGCAATATTGTCTGGACCACCAAGTGTCGGTCACGGTGGAGTACTTACCCAGTCGGGAGAACCAAGTGGCGGATTTCCAATCCCGCAACTTCAGGGACTCCAGTCTTTGGAAGCTGGACCCAGGGGTATTTCAGGTGTTGAACGATCGCTGGGGTCCTTTTTGGTGGATCTGTTTGCCTCGAGACTGGATCGTCAACTCCCACGGTTCTTCAGCTGGAGACCGGACCCGTTGGCAGTGGCAACGGATGCCTTCCTCCAGGACTGGAGTCAGGCGGAGGTGTATGCTTTTCCCCCTTCGCAATCATCACAACAGTGACGGCTCAGATCAGGAGACAGCGAGCGGAGGTGGTAATAGTCACCCCTTTTGGAGATCTCAAGTTTGGTTTCCGGTTGTTCTGGAACTTTCCTGGGATTCTCCAATCCTTCTCCCCCGGTTTCCAACTCTCCTTCTGAGCCCCGACCAAGGGGTCATTACGATGGCGTAACGATCGCCACCGCCGGACCTGCAGTGGCGACCGTTACGCCATCGTAACGTAAATTACCCACCGCCATATTACGATGGCGGTGGGTATAGCGGCGGACGCAAAGTGCGTCCGCCACTTTTCTGCCGGTCGGCAATCGTTACGATTGCCGGCCAGGCAGAGCAGGGGCCCAAATATGGTGGTGGTGCCTAGCAGGCACCGCCAGCCATATTAGGATGTGAGGTTTTGTAGGTCTTTCCATGGCGGCGATGCCGCCATGGAAAGGCTGGCGAGATTTGCTTTGGGGGCCCGTTGCGAGCCCCCGGGGTGTGGGGGGTGCACTTGGGGGTACCTATGCTACCCCCTACATGTCCATGCACAAGGTGGCAGGCACTGCGCGGTGCCTGCCACGTTGTGCATGGAAATGCACAACATGGCATTTCACCATTGCGGTGGGTGCTGCAGCCAGCAGCACCCGCCGCAATGTTAAAAAGCCAGATGCGACCGCTGCGGTGGTGGTCGCATGTCTGGCGGCCGGGTGCTGCTGGCTGGCGGCCTGTCCCGTTACCGCTAGGGTGGCGGGCGGACTAAAGTCCGCCCGCCATCCTAATAGGCCCCCAAGTTCCCCATCCATTGATTCAGGGGAACTAGTTGTGGCTCATGGCGTGGAGGACTACAGGAGATGATGGGAAGTCCTAGGCCTTTCGGAGAAGGCTGAAGCGTTTATGTCCAAGGCTTGGACGGACAGTACGGTCAAATGATACAGGTCAGCTTGGGGCAGATGGTCCCGTTGGTGTGTGTGATGGAGTCTCAATCCCTTGGACGCAGATGTAGTCCACATCCTGAATTTTTTGGCTCATCTAGCCTCTACTGGTCTGGCTTACAGGTCAATAAATACCTTTCAGTCAGCCATTTCAGCGGGGCATGTGCCACTTAACAATGCAGCGGTTGGGGAACATCCCCTTGTTTGCAGGCTCCTCCAGGACATCAGGCTGTCCCTGCCCCCGGAGCCTCGTTACTCAGCCCTCTGGGATGTGAATCAAGTCCTCAACTTGTTCTTATCTTGGCAACCTAAACGTTTTCTGTCACGGAAGGAGCTGTCGGCTAAGCTAGCTATGCTGCTCTGCCTCTCTTCCTGTCGCCGTGTCTCTGACGTGAGAGCTCTGGATATCACGGCCAGGATATTCACCCCTAATGGAGTAACTTTTACCCTACATAGAAGGACGAAATGTCACACAAGAGTAATCACATAGCCGGAGTTCCCGGACTCACCTAAGCTGTGTGTGGTCCGTTGCTTGAAAGCATGCGAGGAAATGACAGAGGAGTTCTGACCTCCAGGAGAGCGACAACTCCTGATCGCGTTACGTAAGCCTTTTAAGACGGTTTCTTCCCCCACCATAGCCAGGTGGGTTAGATGGGTTATGCAAGAGGCAGGCATTAGCCTTAAGGACTTCGGACCCCACTTGGCATGAGGGGTAATGGCCTCTAAAACATTTGGCTTGGGTGCCCGTTTGGAGGATATCCTCAACGCGGCAGATAGGTCCTCGGACTCCACCTTTAAGAGGTTTTACTTCGAACTGGTGCTGGACATGACTCACCTCGTGGTGAGCAAGCTTTAAACTAGCATAATCCTCGCCTCCAGTCCTGACATACAATGAAAAATTTCCTAGTTAACGTAACGGAAAGTTTCAATTCTATTAAGGACTCGGAGGCGAGGATTATCCCACCCTAGGGTTTTATATAGAGATTACCCGCCCCGTATTTGAGTGAGTAATACAGTTTGACTTCTGGATTTGCTTGGGATAATGTTTTAATGTGACTTCTTCAAATCTGTCTCACCGCTATTCGTCCGCAGGCTTTAAGAAATGCTTGTTCGGTGAGTGACAAAGTCCCTTTGTCCTTGTAGGATCTGATGCGAATAAACAATATTCATGAAAAGGATAAAGCGGCTGACTTTGCGCAACGAAAGAGGATAAAGGGCCAGTGAGGACGGGCTATATTGGAGCTGAAGCGTCCGTGATTGGAGGCCACAGGACTGTTCCTGATTGGACATTATCTTTGTACTACAGTTTTTCCCAAGGGTTCATGGGAAACGTAGTTGTGTTTGTTAATATTGGCTGCTTTTAATAAAAGTGAAGAGAGAAGGCATAATCCTCACCTCCGAGTCCTTAATAGAATTGAAACTTTCTGTTACGTTAGGTAGGAAATTTTTCATTGTGTTATGTTACTCATATTTTGATGGTTAAGTGTGATGTATTTGGGGAAATGTAATGTGTTTTGTGAATGATTTTTCTAATTTGCTTTACAGGTTTATGTCTACGAGCGTGTCTTATGGACATTGGAAGTTTTCCTTTTTTTATTTGAAAGGAAATCAATTTTGATTTATAATAAACCAATGCTTTTTACTTAGATTTCCTATTTTCAAGTTTTTGGGAGATTTTAAAAAAATCTTTTTTCAGTTTTTTTATTGCTTCTACATACATTGGAGTGCTTTGAGGGATTTATTGTATTCGTTTTATTTTTGCATTTTCTTTTGGGCTTTTTGACAATATTTTTCCCATTTCTGGTGGTTTACTATTTTTTACTATGTGAATACAGAGGAAGATCTGCAGCTACAGAACAGTACGTTTTATTTATTTAATTTATTTTGGGTGGGCAATGTGATATTTTATTGTTTGTGTAAATATTATATGATTGTTATTTGGAATTGTGTGGTTTATGTGTTACAAATAATTTATGTGATGGATTGAATTTGTTTTTGTTTTTTGATTGGTAACGGTAAAAAAATGTATTTAAATAATTTATATAATAAATAATCATCTCAGTGTTCATTAATATTGTTATTCATTTTTTGATTGATGTAATAAAATATTATATTGATTATTTTTTTTTTTTAATTGTTACGTTGGTTTAGATTTTGTGATACGTTTTTAGAACTCTGGTAGGTTAATATTTATTTTATAATATGCTTCTGGCTATTATTTCTAAGTAATTTATTCCTTATTATTTGTAAAGAGTCTGACTTTAAATTACAGCATGTTGTACATTCTTTTGGTTTGTTTATTAAGTTTAGGGGCAACAGATTGCTCCAGTCTTAGTTGTTGGTGTCGCAGTGATTCTGCTGGTAAGCAGAACTGTGCCTTGTGATGACAGGACGTCAGAATGTAGGTACTGAGGGGCATATTTACAATAGAATGGCAGAGCACGGCGTTAAGCTAAAATTGCCAACACCGCGCTCCGCCATTCTGAAAATGCAGGGATGCGCTGTATTTACAATGATACGGCACACTCCTGCATTTTCCCTAGCGCTGGCGCTAAATTCAGCTGCCTAGCGCCAACGCAGGCACCCTTGCATTACCGTAGTGCAAGGGTGCCTGCGTTGACGGAATGATTGTTTACATGCAGGAAGGTGTCCCTTCCTGCACATCACTAATGGTGATTTGTAACTCCTATGTGTCCAGCATTGTGCACCACACATAGAAGTTGCAAATCGTAATTTTTCACACAATGCAGCCCACATAGAAACAGCAAAAACAAGAAGAAATGAATCATTTCTCCTCGTTTCGTCATGTTAAGACAGGGTTATTTTTTATCTTATTCTAGGGGGTAGCATCAAAATCAATGGGTGTTGTGGCAGAACGCCCACCGCAACACCCATTGCCCGCCCATTTGACGCTAAGTGTAGCATGAAAGTGGTCCTTATTTACAAAGCGGCGTTAAGCCACGTTAAGTGGCTTAACGCTGCCTTGTAAATAAGGCGAAGAGTCTATCGCCACAGGAACGTCACAAAAAGTGACGTTCCTGTGGCAATAAGCCCTTGTAAATATGAGTATTTCTACAACATCAGCATCTGTCGGTCAAAATCCTGGCTAGCTCACAGTGCCTCACCTGAACTCCTAACCTTCCCAAAATAGCAGGTGATTTTGGCAAACCTAGAACATGACCCGCTAGTTCCCAAGGGAACCGTGGAAACTGATCTTCACCTTTTGTCCCTAACTCATGCATGCCCTTGATAAACAAAAGAAAGAGACGCAAAAAGTTTACAATACATTTATTGAAACTATTGTAGTCTGTTATGAAGGAAATGTGTTGCAATCACTAGGCAGATGAAACTAAACAAAGTAATTTGCATTAACATCAGGCTGTATAAAATAAACATCCCAAACATGGCAAATGATCTATCTGTGCTTATCCTTACTGTGTAAGCAAAGGGATATATCAGGAATCTCTGGGGTTAGCAACAGTGCCCATACCTTGTGTATATAGTTAGGTGGTCCACATCATGAGTGTAAACATAGTTTACACAAGGCTGAATGTCAGGCTTTGCATGCATTCGTTCCAGGACAGGGTTCTCTGTCGGTATTGTCCTCTCTGTCCCAATGGGACAAGACACCGTTTATATAATAAAACTACAGTGTTTGAAAGCTGCAGCTGGGCTACCATGTCATGTCTAAAACATTAGGAGCTGTTGCTGACCGAGCAAAAGAAAACAGTACCCTATGTTGTCATGTATTCCAGGCAAACTTGTACAACATGTGCAGACTGACTCCCAAGAAGAATCACTGAATAACAAACAACATATACAGTGTATTACTAAAATAATGTCATGAAAACAAATGTGTTATGTGTGGGTTTGCAAAGCAAAGGCAGTCTAAAATATCTAATACGCTAAACTAGGGGAGAACCAAGGTGGGCCCAGAAGGGACATCTTTTACACCCCCTCCTTGGTCAGGAAAGTAACTTAGCAATATATTGGTATAATAAAAATGAAACAAAAAAATGTTCAAAAGTAGGCCAAATTAGGGTGAGCTGGAGGCACCCAAGATTTGTTCCACAATATCAATGTTTAGTGAATCAAGAACGGATTTAGTCTCCGCATACGATGATTCCTGAAGAGCCCCATTCAAAAGTTCCAAAGAACAGACATTAACCCACATTATCAGCCGATGCTGAGGAAGTATTCTGTTGTCCTGCATCCGTGTTATTAGAGCAGGAGTTCGAAAATCCTGGTGTTGAAGGACCCATCTCCCCAGTAGGGAGTAGCTCATACCATGCATCTTGAAGCAGCTACAAGTTCCTGGGACAACTCCGAAAATGGGTTGTTATCGAAATCATGAACAGGGTCATGTCCATAGGAATAGACAATTACAGCGCAAGGCAAACATCAAGGGGCCGATTACGATGTTGGTTGGATGTGCCTCCGCAGGCCTGTCGGGGGCTGTCGGACCAACCGATCTCGCTTCGGATGCGGACGCTCCGGCCGCTGTATTATGATGCCCAAAACCCATTGCTTACTGACCAACTCGGTTTCTCCTACTCCGACTGGAAATTCCAACCGCGAAGCTCTCGGAGATGCCGAATGGAGCCAATCGGAGCGACTTCCGACCCCGGAACCGCCAACCCTATTACGATGCGTATTTCCGACGCGCCCTCTCTGTCGGTACAACCACCTAGTCAGAGCAGGCGTAAGAGGAGTATTTCAAGTCCGAAAAATGGCACAACACGCTTCCTATGAAATCTGCATAGCAAATATGGAGTCCATCGCGCATGTCATCCCTCTACTATGCATCATCGATGAATATGAGAATCCGAACCGACGCGGACGTCGCCGCCGGTAAGTAATACACCTAGTTTAAAGTGTCCCGTAGCATGTTGAGCATGGCAAAAGAAGGAATGTCATCATCAGGTATCTACAGTCTGACCGGCAAATACAGCAAGAAACACAAATTTAAGGTTTGAATAGGAATGGCTATAGCTACATATATGTTTGTATACCTAAATGTATGGATGAGTACACCACAGCACAAAAAGCAATATTACATGGCAACAGAACATCAATGCACTCACAAAAGTATGTCCACAGAAACATATGCACTAGCACCAGGGCCGCTCCTAGAGTCATCATTTCCCCGGCAGAACCTGAATATATGAAACGCATATAAATACTATAAGATGTCATGTCATAGGATGTCACATTGCAGAAAGTGCCATCAAGTTACCATAATTACCCTGCCATTGTTCAACCAGCTTTGCAAGAAGCACTTTATCAAGTGTGGATATCTGGAAATTGGCCAACAATATGCATAAACACTGTCAAAATATATGGCTGATCTATCAAGTAGCAATACAATACATCCACCCAATTGAATGGAAAAGCTAGGCCTAGCTCATTTCCAGTCTCACATCTTACTTAACCCGATGCACCAATTGTTGACAGATCAATACATGACTCTAAACACTAAACTTACAAACATAGTCCAACCTGGCATGCCACTCTCCCATTAGCCCAATTGTGCAGTCCCAGATCCTGTGTCCTGATGAGTACAGCAGTGTTGGAGCATGCATCCACCAGGGCCTCCCCTCTCCATGATCCCAGCCTCACCGCAGGGCAAGTAGCCAGGTCACTAAAGGGAGTCACAACCAGCATGGTATGTTGTATGTGTCATAATAACAAAATTTGAAGGATCCAGCACATATCCAGAGCAGGACTCAGACATATGAATTCCTTCCATACAATACAAAAAACAACTTGGACAAGTCCTTAGTTGGTTAGGGTCATAATTGTTGACCTTCACCTTGATAGAGGAACGCAGACAGACATTAGTAGTCTTAGGAAACCCCTCACCCACCTACCTAGTAGGTGGCATGCTTCATCATCGGGGCCCAGCTGGATTGCCGAGTGCAAACCAGCTGTGCTTCAACGCCTGATTTACAGCGGAGCAGGTTATTTGTGAGAAAGAGGAAGTGCTATGTGAATAGTGAATTAAATGCTAAAAATGTCTCTAGGAAATCCCCTTATAAAAGTTTTAATAGAAGGGTCCTAGGACATGAGTAAAAACATGATAGGGATATACATGAGGTAACAATGTGCCTCAATATCCCTAAAAAGTGTGGGTCTACTAGTTTCAGCCTTCTATGATATTCTTGAGGCTTTCGTCAGGACCAAAGGAGTGAGCGTGGCCAAAAAGGATTTGGTGGCCACTAGGGTGTATGTATCTCTATATCAGCGCACACCCTAAAGTGCGCTGTGAGTGTGGTGGGATCTTGTTACTTACAGATCCTGCGCGATGAGTATCTGTAAAGAAAAGGTACAATACGACAAGTGTATTTATAACAAACAGCATATATCATGCATGTCTTACGTATCTGCGCTCCTCCATGCGTAGAATAGAAGAAGCTTGACTATGAAGTAGAATGAATGCATCATGCATGTGACATCGTGATTGCATGCATGATGACTATCTGAAAAATGACCATGCGTGGTTACAATGTGCCGTAAGAACACACAAATATGTTCATGTGATGGATATCTACAAACTAATTCTTATATTTATGCGTGTTTATCAATAGCATGTATTGTATCCAGCGTATCGCATTATGGCATCTTAAGAAATGGATAAAAGCCTTTAATCAAGTGATTTTTAAGGCGCGTGATTTAAAAAGAGAGAACACATTAAACATGGATGAGGTAACAAACGGGACAAACTCACAAACAACATGTAAGCAGGCTTACATTAACTCCGCGTGTGTACAGTTTCATGGATCCTGTCACACAGTGGAACTTCCTGTTATGAGGACCCTGCGCAGGTGGAGAAAGTCGTAACAATGGATGTAGTATAGAAATTTACAGGAAACGCGCTACGGGAGCTGTAATAATGGGCGCGAGTACTTACATTAGTCTCAGGATAGTTACGCCTGCAACCTAAGCTGTGGACCGGATCCCGCCGTAGTGGCGTGTATCTCGAGTCTCCATATTTGTTATTGCCAAGGGAGGGAGGAAATGGTCACGTAACAGCGTGCTTAATCACGTGACTTCATTACGTACGTGAACAGCTAGAGCGCTGACTTTAGGGGCGACGTGTCCAATAAAGCTAGAGCGACTGTTGCAAATGCGCATGAGCACAGGATATAATGTCAGCATATGTGGGCACATATTCTCAAATTCAACGCAGTTGTACAAAATAGTATAATTAAACAGCCTTGATGTTTAGGTCCAAAAATGAAAAATTGAAAAAAGTGGTGTCACCCGATGGTGTGATCTAGATATTTGGGAATAATTCCAATGCCCAGAGTAGGGTCAAGTTAAAAATAAAATGATAAAGAATAAAAATAATAATAATACCTAGGGTTACCTAAAGTAAAAAGGAACAAAAGGAGTAAGGGTTCCAAATAGTCCCCATATTACTTGCATATTATTCGAAGGCATCCGAACAATGTATTATAATAGTGAAATATTTTGGGTCATAATACCCAAATATTGGCAAGTATACTACGAATGACTAGTTTGGAAATCTGGTAGTAGACAAATGTATGGGAAATATTTGACATTATTAGGTTCATCTATCAGTAGAGATGTTTAGAATCTATATATTGCATTCCATGGAGATGTTTAGTGGAGTTACTAAGTTCACATATCAGTTCACATATCAGTGGAGATGTTTTAGAATCTATATATTGCATTCCAAGGGACATTGTCATTAAGACCTGTGATATGGGTCGACAGTCTGTACACCCAACGTTGCTCTTTTTCTAAGAGTAAGTTCTGCAAATTGTTGGTATGTGCATCTAATTGTTCAATGACTACCCAGGCCATATCGTTGGTTGTATGTCCAGCGGTAACAAAGTGATCAGACATTTTGGTGGTGTTACGTTTACACCGGATATTGCTCCTATGTTCGCATATCCTAGTCTTTATTTTACGGCTAGTCATGCCCACATATCTCAGGTTACATGGGCATGTGATGAGATATACCACATTAGCTGAATTGCAGTTAGTGTGTCTGTTGATGTGCCATATTTTTCCTTGTTCAAGGTTTAGAGTTTTTGTAATTTTGGTGAGATGGCACACACTGCAATTGCCACAAGGAAAGTGGCCGGTGATATTTGGTAGACCCCATGCATTTAATACCGTGCTGTTTGAAGGGATATGTTGCTTAGGGCGTGTAGATACCAAACTGTCTCGTAAATTATGTGCTCTTTTATAGGAGAATAGTGGCTTTTCCCATTGTAGTTTGCCTGATGTTACTATTCTCCAGTTGCTTTGAATGATTTTGGTCACTTTGTTTGAAATGGAATTATACGTGGTCACACAAGTAAGTGGGGTGGTAGATACGTTCTTTTCTGCATTCGTATCTACCACCCCACTTACTTGTGTGACCACGTATAATTCCATTTCAAACAAAGTGTAACCTGAGATATGTGGGCATGACTAGCCGTAAAATAAAGACTAGGATATGCGAACATAGGAGCAATATCCGGTGTAAACGTAACACCACCAAAATGTCTGATCACTTTGTTACCGCTGGACATACAACCAACGATATGGCCTGGGTAGTCATTGAACAATTAGATGCACATACCAACAATTTGCAGAACTTACTCTTAGAAAAAGAGCAACGTTGGGTGTACAGACTGTCGACCCATATCACAGGTCTTAATGACAATGTCCCTTGGAATGCAATATATAGATTCTAAAACATCTCCACTGATATGTGAACTGATATGTGAACTTAGTAACTCCACTAAACATCTCCATGGAATGCAATATATAGATTCTAAACATCTCTACTGATAGATGAACCTAATAATGTCAAATATTTCCCATACATTTGTCTACTACCAGATTTCCAAACTAGTCATTCGTAGTATACTTGCCAATATTTGGGTATTATGACCCAAAATATTTCACTATTATAATACATTGTTCGGATGCCTTCGAATAATATGCAAGTAATATGGGGACTATTTGGAACCCTTACTCCTTTTGTTCCTTTTTACTTTAGGTAACCCTAGGTATTATTATTATTTTTATTCTTTATCATTTTATTTTTAACTTGACCCTACTCTGGGCATTGGAATTATTCCCAAATATCTAGATCACACCATCGGGTGACACCACTTTTTTCAATTTTTCATTTTTGGACCTAAACATCAAGGCTGTTTAATTATACTATTTTGTACAACTGCGTTGAATTTGAGAATATGTGCCCACATATGCTGACATTATATCCTGTGCTCATGCGCATTTGCAACAGTCGCTCTAGCTTTATTGGACACGTCGCCCCTAAAGTCAGCGCTCTAGCTGTTCACGTACGTAATGAAGTCACGTGATTAAGCACGCTGTTACGTGACCATTTCCTCCCTCCCTTGGCAATAACAAATATGGAGACTCGAGATACACGCCACTACGGCGGGATCCGGTCCACAGCTTAGGTTGCAGGCGTAACTATCCTGAGACTAATGTAAGTACTCGCGCCCATTATTACAGCTCCCGTAGCGCGTTTCCTGTAAATTTCTATACTACATCCATTGTTACGACTTTCTCCACCCGCGCAGGGTCCTCATAACAGGAAGTTCCACTGTGTGACAGGATCCATGAAACTGTACACACGCGGAGTTAATGTAAGCCTGCTTACATGTTGTTTGTGAGTTTGTCCCGTTTGTTACCTCATCCATGTTTAATGTGTTCTCTCTTTTTAAATCACGCGCCTTAAAAATCACTTGATTAAAGGCTTTTATCCATTTCTTAAGATGCCATAATGCGATACGTTGGATACAATACATGCTATTGATAAACACGCATAAATATAAGAATTAGTTTGTAGATATCCATCACATGAACATATTTGTGTGTTCTTACGGCACATTGTAACCACGCATGGTCATTTTTCAGATAGTCATCATGCATGCAATCACGATGTCACATGCATGATGCATTCATTCTACTTCATAGTCAAGCTTCTTCTATTCTACGCATGGAGGAGCGCAGATACGTAAGACATGCATGATATATGCTGTTTGTTATAAATACACTTGTCGTATTGTACCTTTTCTTTACAGATACTCATCGCGCAGGATCTGTAAGTAACAAGATCCCACCACACTCACAGCGCACTTTAGGGTGTGCGCTGATATAGAGATACATACACCCTAGTGGCCACCAAATCCTTTTGGCCACGCTCACTCCTTTGGTCCTGACGAAAGCCTCAAGAATATCATAGAAGGCTGAAACTAGTAGACCCACACTTTTTAGGGATATTGAGGCACATTGTTACCTCATGTATATCCCTATCATGTTTTTACTCATGTCCTAGGACCCTTCTATTAAAACTTTTATAAGGGGATTTCCTAGAGACATTTTTAGCATTTAATTCACTATTCACATAGCACTTCCTCTTTCTCACAAATAACCTGCTCCGCTGTAAATCAGGCGTTGAAGCACAGCTGGTTTGCACTCGGCAATCCAGCTGGGCCCGATGATGAAGCATGCCACCTACTAGGTAGGTGGGTGAGGGGTTTCCTAAGACTACTAATGTCTGTCTGCGTTCCTCTATCAAGGTGAAGGTCAACAATTATGACCCTAACCAACTAAGGACTTGTCCAAGTTGTTTTTTGTATATTACTCTGGGAAAGGGACAAGTTCCTGTTCCATTTCCTTACTCTTTAGTTGTTCTTTTGTGTTTCCTTCCATACAATCCATATCATGCACCCAGGTCTGCAGTGCACGCACACCTCACTCCAATACATTGGGCCACAACTATCTTGGAGCCCAGAATGCTTTGTCAGGTCAAGTTTACATGTCCCTGGTGGACCTGTAGCATTCCTCCACCACTGTTCACTGAGGCCAGCCAGCAGGGCAGGAGCTAGGATCCCTACCTGTACAGTCAGGACATGGTCTCAAAATGTGCCACTTGGAGTTACAGTTCTCAGGAAAGTCTAGAGTAATAAGAGTCCACACTGAGCAAGCTTCAATTCTTCAGGCACAAAGGATGGTTCATGATACAAAACCTTGGAAAAGGAAGACACACTTCTCAAAACTAAGACAATTTTTCTCATACAAACTAAAGAGACAGGGAAATGCGTTTGGTGGCATATGGGTTAATGCATGTAGCTGTACATGAGTCACAAGACATTTTAACATACAAACAAATCTCTTACTTTCATCTCATGATAATGTCTTGAGAACAAATTGGGATGGATGTAAATCATCTTTCGTTAAGCAGGCAATGCAGATCCGGTCAGCTGTGCATAACAAACATTCATCATTGAGTCAAGTATACCACAACAGAAGCATATGGTACAATATTGAACAACTTCAAAAACACGATAACAATAACAAGATAGACGAGCACAGAGGGATCATGGGTATTTAGAAGGTCAGCATCACACATACCTCGCAGTCCAGACATGGGGATGAGACAGTGGCCTCTAGTACAATAGCCATTGTTAACAGTCGACATTGTAGCATATCTGGATTCTAAGAGACCCCCTCCACATGACCGAAGGAGGAGATGTCAGGCACCCAGTCTGCCTCACCATGAAAGAGCAGCTGCTTCATCTAGCCATGTCAGGTCAACCTCTGACAGGTCCATGACCACGTGAATGTGAGCCTGGTACTTCAAAGTCCTTCGCCCATCCAGTGGTTCAATCAATCAGGGAGTTTAAAGCGCGCTACTCACCCGTGAGGGTCTCAAGGCACTGGGGGGGAGGGAGGGGGTTGCAGCTCCGATTCCGGCAAAAAGCCAGGTCTTGAGGCTCTTCCTGAAGGTGTACAGAGTAGGGGAGCGTCTGATGTTGACTGGGAGCTCGTTCCAGGCTTTGGCTGCGATGTAGGAGTAGGCTCTCCCACCCACTCTGGTTCTGCGGATTCGCGGGGTGTCTGCTAAGGCGAGGTCGGCGGAGCGGAGGTTCCTTTTGGGTACGCGGAAGGAGATTCTTTTGTTGAGGTATTTGGGTCCGGTGTTGTGGAGGGATTTGTATGCGTGGGTGAGTAGCTTGAAGGTTACTCTCTTCTCAACGGGGAGCCAGTGGAGGTCTTGCAGGTGTTGGGTGATGTGCTCATGCCGTGGGATGCCGAGGACGAGTTGGGCCGCGGAGTTCTGGATGGTCTGGAGTTTGCGTAGCAGGGATTGGTTGATTCCAGCGTAGAGGGCGTTTCCATAGTCCAGTCTGCTTGTTATGAGTGCGTGGGTGACGGTCTTTCTGACAACGGGGGGATCCACTTGAAGGTCTTGCAGAGGATGTTGAAGCAGGTGGAGGCGATGGCGTTGATCTGTCGTGTCATGGTGAGGGAAGAGTCGAGTAGGATGCTGAGGTTCCGGGCATGGTCCGTGGGGGCCGTGGGTGGTGGGCCACCAGGAGTTGTCCCAGGCTGAGGGGGTGGGTCCAAGTACGAGGACTTCTGTCTTGTCCGAGTTGAGTTTCAGGCAGCTGCTGCTCATCCAGACTGCGATGTCTTTCACTCCTTCTTGGAAGCTGTGTCTAGTGATTTCGGGGTCCTTCGTGAGGGAGAGGATGAGCTGGGTGTCATCGGTGTAGGATACACTGCTGAGTCCATGCTGTCCGACGATGGCAGAGAGGGAGGCCATGTAGATGTTGAAGAGAGTGGGACTGTGCGATGATCCTTGGGGCACTCCACAGTTGATCTCCGTGGGTTCGGAGAGGAAAGGCGGGAGTCTGACCCTTTGGGTGCTGCCGGCGAGGAAGGAGCGGAGCCAGTTGAGGGCGGTTCCCTTTATGCCGGCATCATTGCGTCTGGCTGCGAGAGTGCGGTGGGAGACGGTGTCGAAGGCTGCGGAGAGGTCGAGTAGGATGAGGGTTGCGGTGTGGCCTTGGTCGAGGAGCGTGCGGATGTCGTCTGTGGCGGCAAGGAGGGCGGTCTCGGTGCTATAGTTACTGCGGAAACCGGATTGGGAGGGGTCGAGGATGGCGTTCTCTTCAATGAAGTTTGTCAGCTGGGCGTTGACGATCTTCTCGGTGACCCCCTGGACCCCGCGGACTTTTCGCCAACTTCATCACGGACATCATCTCCCCGCATGCCATCGCGTCCACCAACTACACCCTACTGGGAGACCTCAACTTCCACCTCGACAACCAACTGGACCCCAGCACCACATCCCTCCTGGACAACCTCCACAACATTGGACTCCGCCAAATCATGACCGAACCCACGCACTCAGCAGGACACACCCTCGACCCCCTCTTCACAACAGGAAACTCCATCACCTTCAGCCACACCACCGAACTCCCATGGACTGACCATCAATGCGTCCACTTCACCTTCAGAACACCCACCATCCACAGACACCAGCACCTGCTCCCACAAAGAAACTGGACCAGAATCACCGACGACCAGCTAACCTCATCACTCAGCAACTCCACCCCAACCATCGCGGAAAACGACGACCTCAACACCGCAGCCCGAACCCTGCACAGATGGATCTCCGACAGCGCCAACACCATAGCCCCCCTCAAGAAAAACAACAACACCCACGCCAAGAAAGCCAGATGGTTTACCACCGAACTTCGAGAGTCCAGAGGCACTTGCCGCCGCCTCGAAAAGGCCTGGAGGAACACCAAATCCACAGAAGCCCACAACAACTTCAGAGCCGCCACCAACGCCCACCACCAACTCATCGGAAAAAACAAGGAAAAAAGCGATTGAAGACAGAATCTCCACTCACGCACACAACAGCAAAAAACTCTTCAACATCATCAAGGAGTTCGCCCAACCCACCAGCGAGTCCACCGACAGCCCTCCCTCACAAGACCTCTGCGACAAACTCAGCACCTTTTTCCACCACAAAATCAAGAGCATCTACGACAACTTCGACGAAGACAACAAACACACTGAAACCTCACCAACCACCCCCGACACCCTGAAGCCAGCGATCGACAACTGGACAGCCCTCACCACCGAAGACACACTGAAGACGATGAAGTCAATCCACTCCGGGGCCCCCACGGACCCCTAACCCACCACATTTTCAACAGAGCCGCCGACACCATCGCACCCATTCTCTGCCACACCATCAACCGCTCCCTGGCAACCGCCTCGTTCCCCGACGCCTGGAAACACGCCGAGGTCAACCCCCTCCTGAAGAAACCCTCGGCGGACCCCACTGACCTCAAAAACTACAGACCCATCTCCCTGCTCCCGTTCCCAGCGAAAGTCATCGAGAAAGCCATCAACAGCCAACTCACCACATTCATCGAAGAGCACAACATCCTCGACTCCTCCCAATCCGGCTTCAGAAACAACCACAGTACGGAAACCGCCCCTCGCCGCAACAGACGACATCCGCACCCTACTGGACAAAGGAGAAACAGCAGCCCTCATCCTCCTCGACCTCTCAGCGGCGTTCGACACTGTATCTCACCGCACCCTAATACGCAGACTCCACGACGCAGGGATCCAAGACAAGGCCCTCGACTGGATCCGCTCCTTCCTCTCCGGCAGAACACAGCGGGTCAGACTCCCCCTTTCCTCTCGGACCGTACACCAACCACCTGCGGAGTCCCCCAGGGGTTCTCCCTCAGCCCTACGCTCTTCAACGTCTACATGGCTCCGCTCGCCCCCATCGTCAGAACCTACGGACTCAACATTGTGTCATACGCAGACGACACCCAACTCATCCTCTCCCTATCCAACGAACCCAATACCGCCAGACACAACTTTCGTGAAGGCATGGAATCCGTCGCCAAAAGGATGAAAAACAGCTGCCTACAACTAAACACCAACAAAACAGAAGTACTCATCATGGGCCCAAACCCCAACGCCTGGAACGACACCTGGTGGCCCCCGCCCTCGGAAGCCCGCCCACCCCGACACGCACGCAACATGGGAATCATCCTGGACTCCGAGCTTAAAATGGACCGCCAGATCAACTCCGTCTCGTCCTCCTGCATCCACACCCTCCGCCTCCTATGTAAGACCTTCAAATGGATCCCCCTCGAACACAGAAAGACCGTCACTCACGCCCTGGTCACCAGCAGACTCGACTACGGCAACGCACTCTACGCCGGAATAAACAAAAACCTCACCCGCAAGCTACAGAACATCCAGAAAGCCGCCGCAAGACTGATCCTCGACCTGCCAAGACACTGCCACATCTCCCAGCACCTGCGCACACTCCACTGGCTCCCCATCGAAGCTAGAGTCACCTTCAAGATGCTCACCCACGCTCACAAGGCCCTCCACGACACCGGACCAGCATACCTGAACAGCCGACTCAAATTCCACGCACCCCAGAGGACCCTACGATCAGCCCAGCTCTCCTACGCCGTGGTCCCCCACACCAGAAAGACCAGATCGGGAGGCCACTCCTTCTCCTTCATCGCGGCCAGAGCCTGGAACGCCCTTTCGCTCCACCTCAGACAGACAGCATCGCTCCCCATCTTCGCAAGAAACCTCAAAACCTGGCTCTTCGACAGACCCCCCCCTTGATGGACTGGAACCTGCTAAACCCCTCCCCCCCCCAGCGCCTTGAGACCCCTACGGGTGAGTAGTCACGCTTAACAAACGCCTTGATTGATTGATTGATTGACTTTGGCTGCGAAGGGAAGGAGAGAGATGGGTCGGTAGTTCTTCAGGTCCGTCGGGTCTGCAGAGGGTTTCTTGAGGAGGGGTTTAACTTCTGCACATTTCCAGTCATCGGGGAAGGTGCCAGATTCGAAGGATGCATTGATGGTGAGTCGTAGCTCGGGCGCTATGGCGGCTCTGTGGAAGATGAGCAGCGGGCAGGGGTCCGTGGGGGCTCCTGAGTGGGTGCTCCTCATGGTCGTGGAGTTATCTTCGGTGGTGACCGGGGTGCAGGTGGTGATGGCGGACTGGCTGTCATTGCTGGAGGGAAGGGTGGTTTCTGGAGTCTGTTTGCTGAAGTTCTTCCTGTGTATCCTGTAAGTCCTGTAACTTACAAGTTGTCCTACAGCTTAGCTATTGCAATCCTGT
Source organism: Calotriton arnoldi (assembly GCA_963921515.1). Classification (NCBI taxonomy): domain Eukaryota; kingdom Metazoa; phylum Chordata; class Amphibia; order Caudata; family Salamandridae; genus Calotriton; species Calotriton arnoldi. The sequence goes on from CAWUFW010020534.1 coordinate 126,609, forward strand.
GGAGGCTCACGACTTACTCAATGCACAGCGCAGTTGTCTCAGCCCTACCCCATTAGAGAGTCGCTGCGCCCAAGTGTTGCAGTGTTGGGAGTGCAGTGGCCTAACAATGCATGCTAATGGCCTGGCGTGCTATGAGCATTTACAAATCCATCCTTTCATTGGATACCTTTTAAAACCTCATCTGCATGAATATCCCTAGCTGCATTCCCTCCAATGAAAGGAGGTTGACCCAACCCGTCACTGTGTCAAGCACATCTATAACTCTGGACCACAGGTTTGCAGCATACAGCCATGCCCAGAAACATATGTATCAAATCCAAATTAGATGCATGACATTGTGGGCACAGAGGGCAGGGCACAAACTTTCGGGGTAGGACAGCTGGGGTGAGACATGCCCTTAGCTGGATGTCAAATTGAATGTACTGGAGTCTGGCATCATGAGATACTGTACATCTGTAGTGCCTAGTGCATTGCCACTCCTTGGCCGTGAGGGCTCGTCCTATATCAGTGTCTCATAGCCAGCGAACGGGTGACAGTGGGTCAGTCTTTGTGTGTGCAAAGCCATTAACAAAGAAGGTCACCAGTCTCTGACCTCCGCCCATAATGTGCAGGGCATGGGTTAGGGGGTGATGCTCCGGTTCAGTGTCTGTGACTCTCCACAGGTGTCCCATCTCAGCTATCAGTGTGCCATGTGCCACGAAATGACCCCCGGAATGGCAGGATCTTCCTGAAACTGGCCAAAGGTAATGTGCTCCTGGACCCTGAATAGGTCCCCCACTGAGGTTAATCCTGTGTCTCTGCTTGCCGTCACTCCTTCCCTAATAATGCTTGTATGGAACAGTGCTAGGAAGTGCAGACCAACAGACGGAGAGTACGGGATCATGTCCGTCAGAAGCCTCAGGCCCTTATAGCTTAAATAAGCCACTTTCACCAGGCTGTCAGCTCCACAGGGGAGCTGCGCTTCAGGGAGCAACATTGAACCTGCCATCTCCTGTGCCCTGCATGTTGGGAACATGTCCACTTCGTACAACTGCCTCCCAGCCAAACATCACACCGGCCATTGCAGCAGTGCTGCCACGTAATATTTCATAAAAACCGCACACCCTGGACACCCTTTCACACCGGCAGCTGCAGCCTCCGCAGAGCCACACTTATCCTGCCCCTATTGCAGATCAACCCTCGCAGCATGGTGTCAAACTCCCTGGAGGTGGCACGAGGCACAGCCACCGCTAGGTGATGGGAAAAATACAAGATATAGGGGAGCATTACCATCTTGGAAAGCGAAATACATCCTTGGGCTGTAACTGGCAGAGTGCTACAAAAATCCATCTGTGGACGTAAGGAGGATATGGACCTGGTCAGATTTCCACAATAAGATTGTTTGTATCATAACAGTCACAGATCCCTAAGTACCAAAGCACCATCACCCTCTGCTCACCCGCCATCACCTCTTGTGGAGGATACTCCACATAGAGGGGAAAAACACAACACTTGGCCCAGTTAACACACAAACTCGACACACTCTGGAAATTTGATAGTCTCACAGAAATATCTGGAATTTCCCTGCAGATATACTGAATATAGAGCAGCATGTCGTCTGCATCAATGGATACTACATGTACCTCATCGCCTAGTGGAACTCCCCATGCTACCACCCCTGACAAAGTTGCTGGGCTAGCGGCTACATTGCCAGGGCAAAGAGCAGTGGGGAAAGGGGACAGCCCTGACCAGTCCCCCTGCCCAATCCAAAAGAGGGTGACATGTCTTTTAAAAACTGGATTTGGGCACTCGGCTCGGTAGGAAAAAGACATATGTGTTGTTGCAGCTGCCCTGCAATGTCCGGTTTTGACTTAGTGGTAAACAGGTATTCCCAATCAACAGTATGGAATGCCTTCACTAAGTCCAGCACTAAGCAGGCTACATAGGGCCAAATCCCCTGGCCCCGCTACAGCACCCTATTTTGTCTCAGAATATTAAGCTTTGTGGATCTATCAGGGATATAAACCTTTTGGACCCCATGCACTAGATGCAGCATGTGTACCAGCAGGCGAGGCGCCACTACTGTACTAAGGTTTTTAAATTCATTGCTAGCATGGACAATGGATGGTAGGACGTCAATTCGGTCAGGTCACTGTTGGGTTTTACTAATGATCCCAACAAAGACTTCCGCATAGATTGCTGTTGTCTCCAATCACTCAAGGTGGCCGGAGAGAGCTACAGTAATTTGGGGGCAAGTAAAAGCTCATAGGCCTTGTCGAACTTCGACGGAAGGCCGTCCAACCCTCGAGTTGTCATTGTGGCAGTGCGCATAATCACTCTGTATATCTCTGGTACCAGCCAACAAGTTGTTGATCACTGCACGTGCTGCCGGATCAAGTACAGGCAGATTCAATCCAGTCAGGAATTAGGAAATATCTACCTTGTACTCAGACTATGGGGGAATGTATAGGCCACGACAATACACCATGAAGGATTCATGAATGGCTGCCTGACTAGTGCACATCTGGTGCAGGTGATCCCTAATCATCGTCATGTGCTGGGTTGTTGTTATGCCACGGAGGAGGCAGGCCAGGAGTTGCCCTGACTTATCTCCCTCTGCGTGCATCTCAGCTTGTCATGTTTCAAAGTAAAAGCAACGCAGTTGCTCCATGAGATGGGTGTGGTGTGTTTGAGCATCTGTCAGCGTGGGCAACATCCCAGGCTGCAACTGGACTGCAGTCTCCTGCTGACCTAGTGGTGCCTTTGCTTCCATCAAAGCCCTGTGGATATTGTCCCTAGCCCCCACCAAAGCCCCAAGCACCCGCCACTCAGGACCGCATTCAGTGCTTCCCACTTCAACAACCTAGAAGTGGCTGTGTCCCAGTTGTCAGTGAAATAATTGGAGATGGATTCCTTCAGTAATTCACAAAATGCATGGGGCAACAACAACGTAGGCTGCAGTCAGCATGTGTGGACTGGGGGTCGTTGCACACTACACCCAATGTGTATGTGCATAGGGTTATGTTCTGAGAAAGTTCTTCACAGGTATTCAGCATCTAGCCCCTCAGGCTGTAGTGTGTGATGCTAACTAATATTTCCATTCTGAATGTGCAAATTGGGTACTGCAGAGTAGTAGGAGTACTCCTGGGTCTCAGGATGTAGGATCCACCAACAGTGTCGGACGGACCAGTGTGCAGCCCCTTGTGTAAGGCACGCTGCCAACACTGGAGAGGATGGCAGGTGGGGTGGAGAACAGTTAATCTGTGGCTCTTGGACACAATTGAAATTGCCATCCTCAAGCCAGGGAATATGGGTCCACCTCGTGAGGATGAGGGATAGGTGCAGAATGAAGTTTGGTTTGGCCACATTCGGCAACATAAACACTGCCCAGTAACATTGGCAAACATCAAGGAGCCCCTCTGCAAATACATATTGCCCTCAGGCTCCATGGCAGTGTCTAATGGGCTAAATGGGACCTGCGTACGGACCCACACAAGGGCTCCCCTTGCCAAACAAGAGTGGAGGATGCAAAAAGAATGGCTATGCAAGTACTTGCGGAACTGGGTCTCCTGCTCCCGTGTCACATGGGTCTCTTGTAACAGAGTAATGTTTCTTGCCTGAGCATCCTGATATATCATCACACATCCTGGAGTATTTCCTTGGGGGACTATGGCCCTAATCAATGGCCTGATACTCAATGGAACTGCATCAGAAAAGAAAACATGAACCCTCAATACCTCCATTCCAGGGGGTAGCCAAGGGGAAGACTGAGCAATCAGTGACAACATCAACCTACAAAGGGAAAACTAGCAGTCATGCCCACACACAACTCAGACAAGGCATGCAGGGTGGAGGCAACGTGTCCCGATATGCCAAAAGGTTTTTCATATGCTAGTGGTCTCCTAGTGGACACTCCAACAATCTGTAATGAACAATCAGTGGCAGGCTGCAAGCAGCAGCTAACACAAATTACCTATCCTCTCCATGTGTACCTTTCCACATTACCTCTTGGCCTGCCTATACTCTACTTGTGCTGGTCTGACCCCTCTCACCTCTACCTCAAAGTACATGCTCATCTCGCAACTTATCCTTCATACACAAGCTCTTTACAATCACCCTCTGGTTCTGCCATCCTTAAAACCATCTCTCGCCTCCAAGCTCTACCCTTGAACTCTTACTCCTCCACCCAGACTCTTACATTCTCATTCTGGTGCTGTACCTTACATCCACACCTACATTCCCTACACCACCCTTCACCTCTATGTACACAACACCTCTCCCATTCATGCTATACACACATTGTACTGTACTCATCACCTCCTCAGCAGCCGATAACCGTATCATGTCAAATGTACCCTTCTCATCCCCATATCTCCCCTTTCCAATGGCTTTGGGACACTCATTTTTGACAAGGTGCACCATTATATCCACCTCTTACATTCACACTTAACACCTCACCACATCTCTCACCCTGAAACTTACATTGTTCAATAAATCTGGCCCTATTCTATAGCCTCTCACCATTCGCTCACTCTACTCTCACCATTCGCTCACTCTAGTCCTACTACTAGTCATTTAACAAACTAGTGCATCCACATATTCAAACACACCATCCATCTACTGGCCAACACCTCACATCTCTCCATCCAGCATCCTAACTTACACAACTGGTGTATACCCGGTCCACCTCAGCTGTTGCTGTTTGCGTGGAGGGCGGACCTGCAGAGCGCGACACACCTCCTGCGTCGTCACACGCTAGGCGGCAGCTGGGGAAGTATTTTAGGGCCGATGCCACGGACGCGCAGCGGATACATGCAAGTCGCGTCGGAGAACGACTGGCAGCGCTTGTTTTAAAACCTATTTTAGCCTTAGAACTTGCATTTTACTGTGTGATAAATCTTTTGCTTTGGAACTGTAAAACTACTTACGCGCTGCACGCTCCGACCCCGGTCCACCGCAGCTGTTGCTGTTTGCGTGGAGGGCGGACCTGTAAAGCGCGACACACCTCCTGCGTCGTCACACGCTAGACGGCAGCTGGGGAAGTATTTTAGGGCCGATGCCACGGACGCGCAGCGGATACATGTAAGTCGCGTCAGAGAACGACTGGCAGCGCTTGTTTTAAAACCTATTTTAGCCTTAGAACTTGCATTTTACTGTGTGATAAATCTTTTGCTTTGGAACTGTAAAACTACTTACGCGCTGCACGCTCCGACCCCGGTCCACTGCAGCTGTTGCTGTTTGCGTGGAGGGCGGACCTGCAGAGCGCGACACACCTCCTGCATCGTCACACGCTAGGCGGCAGCTGGGGAAGTATTTTAGGGCCGATGCCATGGACGCGCAGCGGATACATGTAAGTCGCGTCGGAGAACTACTGGCAGCGCTTGTTTTAAAACCTATTTTAGCCTTAGAACTTGCATTTTACTGTGTGATAAATCTTTTACTTTGGAACTGTAAAACTACTTACGCGCTGCACGCTACGACCCCGGTCCACCGCAGCTGTTGCTGTTTGCGTGAAGGGCGGACCTGCAGAGCGCGACACACCTCCTGCGTCGTCACACGCTAGGCGGCAGCTGGGGAAGTATTTTAGGGCCGATGCCACGGACACGCAGCGGACGCGCGCAGCGGGCGCGCCTAAGGCAAGCCCAACTGCGCCCGTCCGCGCCTGGCCCGGGCCTAGGGCCAGAAGTCCTGGTGCTCTCTTCAAATGCCACCAATACTCAATTGTCAAACAGCTCATAAATTGTGACCAGGAGGCCGGGCTTTCGGACTCTACAAAAACCCCTGGGCACCAATATTCATCGGAGCAATTAAAATCCTATCGCCCTCTTCCATCCCACAAGTGTGCCCGTCTATACTTTGACGGCAAAATGGAAATATGCGCAAACCGTGGCTTTTTTTTAAAGGGGACTCTAGGCCACGCCAACAACATTAAAAATAACAACACGGTTAACACTAATCTGACAGCCCCAAAACCATAAAAACTTTTCCTTCCTGTACACCAATTGTCGCTCCCTCCCTAAACACAAATTGGACATGTTTGACCTGTTGGTCGACGAACTACCTGATGCCATATTCCTGACGGAGACTTGGCTCCATGAAAGCGCTGGCCCGGATGTCGCTGTCACCCTTCCACATAACTATGCAATAGTTAGGAAAGATAGAGTCACTAAGACTGGAGGGGGCATAGCCATTATTTTTAAAAAGGACTACCAGTGCTCTTTTGAACCCCTTGCGTCTCAGAACAGTGAGGCAGCACTATTTAAGTTGACCCTGACTCCCAATTTTACCTTCTCAGGTATGCTTTTATATCGTCCCCCGGGACCGTTTGCATCCTGGGCCTCTTCTTTCCCTGAACTTATAACTCCTCTGAGTATGAAAACAGCTAACTTCACAATTTTGGGAGACTTCAATCTACATTTGGAAGACCCCACATGTAAAAGCAGCACTAATCTCATTTCTGATTTAGCAGCTTTAAATATTAGCTTAATCAACTCTGGCCCCACGCACGAGGCAGGTCATTTGTTGGACCCCATTTTTCGAATTTCTCTGGGATTCATTGTTCCCCAGCACTCCCTATAAACTGGTCGGATCACTTCCTTAGTAAATTCTACTTGAAACTCCCGGAGAACTCTGCACCCACTTATTCAATTCCAGATACTCTAATTAGGGACTGGAAAAATTTAGATGCCATGGCTTTAAATAGGATCTTATGCTCCCACATGCCCATTTCCAAACAAACGGTGAACTTACTTTCTACCTCGGTGCAGAAATGGCTCCTTAATGCCATTGACACTTGTTTACCTCTGTCAAAAAAAGGGCCAATAATCATCGACCTCCTGCACCTTGGTTCACCGAGACTCTAAGAATAGAGAAGGCCAAATGTAAAGCAATGGAACGCAGGTGGAGAAGGAATTACACCCTGATTCCAAAAGTAATTATAAAGCAGAGAAAAAAACACATCACAACCTTTGCAAAACTGCTAGGGCGGACTACGTTTCGTCCACCATCTCGAATGCCCTAAATTGTTCTAAAACGCTTTTCAACATGGTCAAAGAGCTTGCTGGTTCCAAAACCCAAACTAGGCCCCCTGCACTTAATAAACAGCAATGTGAGGACCTGGCTACATTCTTTGTACAAAAAGTTGAGAATATATACCTGGATATAGTACGAGGGCAGGATGACAACCTTTCCCCTCCCCAGAAATATCCATACCACCCTCTATGGACAACACGCCCCCAACCAGGATTGGACGTCCAATTTATCCGTTAATCATCTGGACACATGGCCCCTGCTAAATGCCACTACCCTAAAAAAAACTTATAGGTAGTATAAAATCGGGATCTCCAAGGGATCCCCTGCCCATTTTCGTGCTCCAGCAGCTGGAACCGCCATCGTTGCATGTAGTCAGGGATCTCCTAAATGCCTCCTTGTTGGAAGCTATCGTCCCGCTTGACTGGAAACATGCCATGATACTGCCTCTCCTTAAAAGGCAAACGCTGACCCTGACTTACCCTCAAACTATCGTCCCATCTCACTGCTACTGGCCTTCTCTAAAATCTTAGAAAAACATGTCCATGCACAGCTTTCGCTGTTTGTCGAAGCTCAAAGTTTTCTCCATCCCTCCCAATCGGGTTTCAGAGCTGGCTTCTCAACAGAAACCACCCTGTTGGGGGTTACAGAAAGACTACGCTACCATCTGGACGCCGGAGACACTGTGGCCCTCATTTTGCTGGATTTGAGTGCAGCTTTTGACACGGTGTCTCACGCTGTGTTAATTAAAACCTTAAGATTGCTGGGCATACGCGGGTTAGCTCTGAAATGGCTCATCTCTTTTCTCACAAATCGTACCTTTCAAGTTTTCTCCCCTACAGCCAGTTCCGATACCTACTCTTTTGCCCATGGGGTACCTCAAGGCTCTATCCTTAGCCCCCTACTTTTTAATTTATATGTAAGACCCTTGGCGGATGTTGCAGAGAAGTCCGGGTTGACCCTCTTCTCTTATGCGGATGATTCTCAAATTATTTTCTCTCTATCCATGAAGAGAACTACAGAGATTTCTCCCCTTCAGTTGGGTTTGAGGAATATCGCATCATGGATGCAATCTAACTACCTCAAACTAAACAGTGGAAAAAACGAGGTTCTTATACTCTGGAAAAATAAGGAACTTTGGGGTCCTCAACATTGGCCCTGTGAGATGGGTGCTCTCCCTATACCGGTCCGCCAAGCTCGAAACTTGGGCATCACTATTGATGATGCACTCAGTATGCACGCCCAAGCTGTCAAAGTAGCCGCCACCTGTTTCACAATCCTGAAGTGGCTAAAAAAGTCATCTGGATGCTACCAGAACCTACTCAGAAAACTGTTGTTCATGCATTGATCACTTCAAGGCTTGACTATGGCAACGTTCTTTACTTGGGATCTAACAAGGAGGTGACTCGTAGGCTGCAACTGGTCCAGAACTCCGCAGCTAGGCTTTTATGCCGGATCCCTAGAACCTCTTCTATCTCCGGTCATCTTCGTGACCTGCACTGGCTCAGGGTGGAGAACCGAGTTAAGTTCAAAGCCCTGAGCTACATGTTTAAAATCAAAACTGGAGTTGCCCCCAAATACCTTCAATCATTGGTCCATCCCTATGTCCCTCTTCGCAACCTCCGCTCATCCACTCAGGGGAGGTTTTCTGTCCCAAAAACTAAACTATCTCGGATGGGTGGAAGGTCTTTCACATACCTAGGCCCCCACTTTGGAATGCCCTGCCCCTAGCTCTCCGGAACGAAACAAATTATATTCAATTTCGCAAATCCTTGAAGACATGGCTTTTCAATCAATAGCCTGCTGCCTTGTTAAACTCAGTCTCTGATCTGCTTCTGCGCCGGAAACCCTTTTTGGGTAGCTGTTACGCATTACAAGTTTAATTAATAAATAAATAAAAAAATCCCCTTGACATCTACCTATCCACTTTGTTTCACCAAAAACTTTAACCTTGTCTCACTGTGTCTCTCTTACATCCGCATCTCAGTTCCATGTTCCATACCTCTATTAACTTCTGCATATTAACAACTACCTTTCTCAATTAATCTGCCCTATAACAGCCATCTTTCACCGTAGTGCCACAACTCTCATCTCCTACCAGCCTCCAACCTAGTCTAGCTGGTTTTACCTCTATCACGTCTACCTATCCCTAGCATACCTCACTCAGGATTTAACCAGTTTTTCAAGGTCCTACACTCTGATATCAACACCCCAGCATTTTCAACAATTCCCATTGTAATAATGAGTAAACCTGGGCGGAGTTCGCGGAGTTGCACTACGCAGAACACCACGAAGTGCAAAAAAAACTCCGTCGCACTACGCAGAGCTCCGCGAGCGGCAGAGTATAATAGAAAAATGCCGTTCGTGGTGATTGCACAGTGCCGGATGCTTGTCCGCACTGTGCAATCATTGCGAACGGCACCATGCACAGCGCAAGCTTTCCTTTTCTGCCGCTCGAGTAGATTTTTACTCGAGCTGCAGCTTTCTCAACGCGAACGGGCAGTTTCTCAACACGAGCGGTCGCGAGCATACGCGACCACTCGCAATGAGAAACCTGACCCCCGCGTTGAGAAATCTCGCTGGGATGTTGATTTTCCACGCTCGCGCTCGCCAACTTGATGTTGACGATCGCGAACGAGGAAAAATCTCGCCGGGATGTTGATTTTCCACGCTCGCGCTCGCCAATTTGATGTTGACGATTGCGAACGAGGAAAAATCTCGCCGGAAGGTTGATTTTCCTCGCTCGCGGTCGCCAACTTGACGTTGACGAACGCGAGCAAGGAAAAAACTCCGCAACGCAAAGCGTAGTTTTTCGGATCGCCGCGTAACGCGGAGTGCAGAAAACTCCGCGAGCGGAGCGGAGTTCACCGCCCAGGGTTAATAATGAGGATACTCTACGTATCCTATACAACCACTGCCTTTGACCTTAACTCCTTCCTTCCACTATTATCTAAATTATTACTTGTTCTGCCCCTATTACGTCTGAGTCTCCCCTATATGTTCAAAATGGCAACACAACTCACTCTCACCTCTACCCTTGTTTAGCTAGCTCAGCCCCCCAACATTAACCTCTCCAACAACATGTGCAGCAATGCTTCAAATTTCAACACCCACCTCCTCCCTTGTCTGTCAATTTAGTGCATGGGTGTAACACAGGCTCCTGTAGCACATGCACACCAGACGGGCCCACAGCACTTCAGGGGACTCACAGTCCACTCGGCTAACCACATGTAGCACAGGGCAATCTACTAGCCTTAACAGCCCTCCAAGTTCATCTCTGTGTGATCTGGGCCAGCATCAAGCATTTCTCAAAACTCCTCCATTGTTTTCAATACACAAATAAATACATACACACCTATCATATGCTCAACTCTAAATGATGTGTGGGCAAAATAGTATAGTCCTAGCTTGTACAAACAAAATATTTGTCAGTGGAAAAGTGTGAACAAAACCCAAATCTCATCCATTCGCTACTCTTCTCCCTCTGCCGTCATCCCTGGTGAGCAGTGCCCATTGTGCTGCGATGGCATAATGGCTTTCAGACTTAAATTGTGTGGGCGTCCCATAGGCAGCTTTCAATGGGCAGCGTCAGCCCGGACTGGCACACAGCATCCATTCTGAACTAAACATACTCTACACCACTCCTGTTACCAACGACTGAGGTTCAGTCTGCATGCATGAACTGAGCCAAGGAGATTGTTGTGGTGCATTTTCATGCTGAAAAGGTATACCTTCAGTTTTGTCACATGAGGGGGCTAGAAGGGGCATTGTATGACCAAGCACACTCATAATGTACTAAGAGGACTTGACATAGCGTAACATTCCCAACAGGTCAATTTGATGTACATAAAAAATACCCTTTGAAATTAATAGAGTTTGGCTAAATGTCTGAAACATAAATGACACACTTAGACCATGCAGCACCCACCAGTGTCCCAGAACTAGTAGATGACATATCTTAGACACAACAAGCACAATCCACTCCTGTCAGTATCGTGACAACTCCAAATCCCTATAGAGCAAAGTCACATGTGTGTCACATAACTGATATGACTATCACAGCCTTTGGCAAATACAAACTGTCTGGCTGACGGGCGCACTTAACTTTGAAACTGGTAAGTTTCTCTTCCAATTATGAATCACATTCAATGCTTCTCAATGACTCATGAGTCAGGGATCGTTAATTGTTTATTTCTTTAATTGATGAACCATAACGGTGCTCCTAGTTGCCTTTTCATACATGTTGCAATTCAAAGCAATGATTTTTTCAAAAACCCAATGCATTTTGGTTAATTCAAGACCCTTCCTCAGGGGTCTCAAATTGACAGTCTAGAAATGAAACGAAAAGTAACTTAATTCAGCCCTCGGCGCTAAAAACCAGAATGTTTATATTTACACATGCAGCACCCGTGTAGATGGATCGTGTTGATGACTCGATGAAACAGAAACAAACACTCGATAAAAGACCTGTGCTCGGTAGTGCCCAGTGCGGTCGAATGGACTTAACCTGCAAATCTTTACTATAACTGGTGTTCGTGACATGCCCAAAACAAATCATAAAAGGATTAATGAACGATTGTTAAATGGAAAATTAGACATAAAACCACGAGTATATTAGCAGGAGACAAACTCTGTGTGATCGTGCAATTGAGATACAGCTAGCGTGTCCAGTCAAAAAAACAGGCTTCCTCATTCAGTGAGACCTACATTGTTCAACGTGGCCACCATTATCTACCACCATTTACGAAGTGACCTGCATGCAACAACCATACGCCAAAGCGCTTTGCCGATGTAATCAGTATTCCCGCTTCGGAGGTTCAAACGCTCACGAGTGAGCCCACTCGCGTCTCATGAGCAATGCGTAACATATACGCACAGAGCGTGCTTAAAGCGATAGTTACCGGCGTACCTGTGCCTGAGTCTGTACTATGTCAATCGCTTAAGAATCAATAAAGATTAAAAAAAACAGAGTGCTAACAAGCGCTTATGTGGAACCATACCTATGCACAAAAGGTTACCCAAACTCCATAATGTCGGCCGGTGTCTGAGTCTGTAATGTGTCATGGTGTCGGAATTATCGAGTGCTTATGTGTGAGCCATGCCCAAGAGGTTACCCACATGTTTGTGGGACCACATTCGCTACATAGGTTAATGCAAATTTAGAAGATATATATTACAGAAGTTGTTACAAAAAACAATTAAATTTCAATCCATCATTCATCCCATGCATGGCGTTGAGTTTTTTGATCCCAAAAAATTCTGATCTTGCTAAAAGTTTCTGGTGATCAGTATCAGGTCTGGGTTTTATGGTTTCCAAAATGGTGAAACGCAATTGTGCTACATTATGACCAGCTTGCTGCCAGTGCATTGCCACAGTGGACTTGATATTCTGGTTCCTGATATTGCTTTTATGCTCAGATATACGAATTTTAATCTTGCGTTCAGTACTCCCTACAGAAAGTTTTCCACACGGACATTTCAGTGCGTAAATGACAGTCGAAGTATCACACGTACTGGAATGCTGTAGCGTGATACAGAAACCTTTTGTCGGATGTGTGAAGCAATTACCAGAGATTACGTTATTGCAGTGTACACAGTTGGCACACCTTTGCATCCCTTTGTGAATGATGTTTTCAGTTTCTTTCTTAATTGTTAACAGTTCTTTGAGGTTTCTAGAACGTTAAAAAGCGAAAGTGGGTTTTTGAATGAAAAGATGCTGAAGATCAGGTTCAGTTTGGATGATCTCCCAGTGTTTCATGATGATTGATTTAATTTGATGAGCTTTGGTGGAATGTTTCAATACACATATTGTGGAACTGGCTTTGGTGGGTTGAGTCTTTTGTAACAACGAACGTCTGTTCAATGTCGATACTTGTTTAATGGATTCTTCAATTAACATTTCTCGGATATCCACATTGTGTAAATCTTGTTGCAAAACAGTTAATGGTATCCAATGCTTCTGTTGGGTCAGGTGTTATTCTTTTCAACCTGATGAATTGGGAAACAGGTAAATTACGCTTGAATGAATATTGGTGAAAACGTTTAAAGTGTAAGCAGTCGTTCCTGTCCGTTTCCTTTGTGTACATGTTGGTCTTAATGCCTTGTGTGTCCATTTGTACTAACACATCTAAGAATGCAATTTTATGTTTGTCTATCTGGTAGGTGAATTTAATGTGATAATGAGACTGGTTCACCTCAAAGATTTTGTCTAATAGCAGTTGCTGATCACCTTTCCAAATTATAAAGATATCATCAATATATCTTTTGTAAACAACCAGATGTCCTTGCCATGTTTCATTGTATAATATGTGGTCATGCTTGAATTGTGACATAAAGATATTCGCATAAGATGGTGCTCCGGCAAACCCCATAGATGGTCCATTACATTGAGCATAGAAGATCCCTTTCCATTGGAAGTAACTGTGAAAAAGCGCAAAATGTAGTAGTTCTAGCAGGAAGATTTTACTGGCTCCAATGGTTTCTTGTTTCAAGAGAGCCCATTCCATTGCTTCCAAACTTTCAGAGTGAGGAACGGAAGTATATAATATGGTAACATCAAAAGTACAAAGCCACCAATTCTCTATGTCCTCTGTATCCAAGGTAGTGAGCATGTTCAAAAATGCGGTAGTATCCTTGATGTGTGTCTCCCATTGATGTACAATGGGTTGAAGAAAATAATTCAAATATTTGCCTATTGGTTCCGAAATGGATCCACATGCGGATACAATTGGTCTGAATGGAGGATTTGTTACATTTTTGTGTATTTTAGGCAACATATACAGTTGTGGTCGACGTGGATGTTCTGTATATTGAAACTTGCTCGTGTTTACATTAATCCAGTCCATGTTGAGTGCTTTTTCAAGTATCTGCCTCAAAATTGATAGGTACTCACAGGTAGGATCTTGTTCTAACTGCAAATAAATGTTTGTGTTTTGAACATGTGCTAGCACACTCGATTCATAGAATTCAGTATCCTTTTCTACGAGAGCCCCTCCTTTGTCAGCTTTTTGAAAAGACAATAGCTTGTTGTTGACCAAGAAGACAGAGTGCTCCATTCTTTGGATGAAAAGTTAGTTGCTCTCGCTTCACGAAATTCAATCTTGATCACATCCAGCTTAATCAGACGTTCAAAAGCATCAATGGATTTGTGTGAGATGGGAGAACAAAAAGTGCTCTTAGTCTTGAATTCTTTATATTCTTGTTCTTCGGGAAAAATGATGGGTGGTTCTATTGTGCTAAAGAAGTATTTTAGTCTGATTAACCTTAAGAATTTAAAGATAGCGATCTCAGTTTCAGCCACATTGCTGTGGTACATTGGGACAAAAGTAGTCCCCTTATTGAGCAAAGTTGTTTGTGCTTGAGTCAATTTGATTTTGGGAATATTGACGACTAGGTTATTTTCGTTTTGCTGCGTGTTGTTCTTTTCTCCAAGTTCGTGTCTGTTTCTTTGGCTCCGGCGGGTTTTTCCACGTTTCTGTCTGGTGGATGATTAGCTGCCCGGCTGGTCGATAAAAAAGACGCCGTAGATGGTTTTTGACCACTCACGCTGGTGGATGGTTGTGCAACTGTTCTTCCTTCCCTGACCAATGGTGGTCTATTTTGAGCTACATCCGTGTCTGAAACAACACTCTCTTGGGATGACCCCGCAGTGAGACTGAATGAGGAAGCCTGGTTTTTTGACTGGACACGCTAGATGTATCTAAATTGCACGATCACACGGAGTTTGTCTCTTGCTAATATAATTGCGGTTTTATGTCTAATTTTCCATTTAACAATCGTTCATTAATCTTTTTATGATTTGTTTTGGGCATGTCACGAACAGCAGTTATAGTAAAGATTTGTGGGTTAAGTCAATTCGACTGCACTGAGCACTACCGAGCACAGATCGAGTGTTTGTTTCTGTTTCATCGAGTCATCAACATGATCCGTCTACACGGGTGCTGCATATGTAAATATAAACATTTTGGTTTTTAGTGCTGAGGGCTGAATTAAGCTACTTTTTGTGTTCATTTCTAGACCGTCAATTTGAGACACCTGAGGAAGGGTCTTGAATGACCCGAAATGCATTGGGTTTTTGAAAAGATCATTGCTTTGAATTGCAACATGTATGAAAAGGCAACTTTGAGCACCGTTATGGTTCATCAATTAAAGAAATAAACAATTATTGATCCTTGACTCATAAGTCAATGAGAAGCATTGAATGTGATTCATAATTGGAAGAGAAACTTACCAGTTTCCAATTTAAGTGCACTCGTCAGCCAGTCATATCTGGCACCCTCGTGACGTCTATTTCATTAGCGCTTTCAGACACGGCGCTACGACAGGGACGCACATTGAGGAATACAGCAGAACTAAAGTATCCAGAGTTAAAACAGAGTGCACTGCGCTATTATTGTGTGTAAATACAAACTGTCTGCCATCTTAGGTACAATGTTAGGCATGTTATATCCAATCTCAGAATCATCATATGCCTGAAACGACAACATTTAGAACTTGTGCCTATATGTGAAATGCACTGGGAAGTTGCTCATTTGGGTGGAAAAGGTAGCCACATACTCATGCTACACATCCCTATGACTCCACACAACCAAACCCTTGTCAAACTAAAATACACAATAGGTTTCATCGAAGGAACAACATAAAGCATGTCACAATGCAAAAAATAAGTAGACTAAACCACAAAACCACAACCCAGAAGTCCTACGCATTGTGTCTTGGTCACAGTTAGCTTGTCACACATCCTCTCTGGCCATGTAGACACACTCAACTTCACTTATCTCACAAATACTCATTGAAAAGCTTGGACAACAAATTGCAACTAACATTACCCTTGGATAGGCCATACATCCCCTATCCTGCTGCTTACCATACTCTGGTCTGGTGCATCATATCTCTGGGTGTATGAACAAATGTAGGGCCATGTGTGCACCATTACAGAATCCAAAGAAACACCACATAAGCATGATGTGGCCTATGTACAGTTCACAGATTAGGGAAATGCCCAGACTCTCACACTCTAACTGTGGCATAAGCCCAGATTGATATCTACATTACAACACAAGGTACTGTACAACTTGACAATCACAGCATGTCATCACTAGAATTCCAATTGTGTGACAACCATTCATGTACCATACGCTGGGTCCACATGCAACTAACACATACAATAATTTTGTCTCTGTAAGGACAGAATAACACTGTAACTTACTGAGACATGTCCTGGACACACACACCATCCACATGATGTATCCCAAAAATATCAGGATGTAATGACTAGCATCTAATTTTAAATGCACTGGAGGACACAGACCACAGACACCTTGCCTAACAGGAATATCTGAAGAAAGGGGAGTCCTGGAAGGCAACAGGGTCAGGACACTGTCAGAACAATACGTACCTCACACTCACCATAGGCACAGGTAATGTGGGTCAAGTGCCTTGAAAGGGATTTGTCCTACAGTGGAAGTCACCTGTGGCAATGTTGTCATTTAAACTAGTTAACCAGATCGATTGAAGGCACAGACATTGCTCCACCACTATCACCTTACATACATCAACTGCACCATTACTCTGTGTACACGTGTCCAAAGTCACTACCATGTAGGCAGAGTTCATATGTATCCAGGTGTATTGATGAGACGGTTGTCTTTCAGCCCATTACATAAATATTCAGCATGCTTCCCAAAATTGTCGTGTGGTTTGTGGCCTCTTTGTCTGCATTGCTAAGTTGGCTTAGGCCTGGCTGCCATGATGCCTTTTTGCGCACGTTACTTTGTGACTTTGTTTTTCCAGCCTCTGCTTGTGCCCGGCTATTTTAGAACTGTCTGCCTTTTTGCCTTTCACCTTTCCTCCTGTTCCCTTTGGGTTTCGTCTGCACATCATGTACAAGGTCGAAAAACAATGTCCCTTGTTCTTGCTGATCTGGTCAGCCCCTCGCACTTAGACATAACACTGAATGCAGCTGCACTGGAGAAATTCGTGTGCTTTTAATATTGTGATTTTCACTGTTATACACACTTGGAGAAAAACCTTTCCAGAGAGAAGAGCTGTGCTTGTCTGATGATGTAAACCTTGCATCTAGATATTGAGGTATGAGGGTCCGCCTGACAATGCCCAGAGGTCTTCTATTTTTATAATAAACTAGTTAATAGCACAGGGAGGGTGGTATGGTCATTTAGCCCTATATCCACTGCTTTATGAAATGCTTTCCCCGTTTGTATTCTATGGAATTGTAACTATGCTTATTATTTTATCTTTATGCATTATGCTGATAATACTGGCACGTGTACTGTATCTTAGAGCACGATAGTTGAAATAAACATTTTAAACTATACTGTGTCTCTTATTACGCACGTTGTGGACAGGTGTGAGTGAGTTATGAAAGGGTGATCTTGCTCCCGCGAGTCCTGAGAGAGAGAGACAGACCGTGTTCTGGGTTGTCTAATGATTTTGACCATGATATAACACAGAAACATCCTCTTGTACAATATCAACAACAGAGGAAATAATATTCTCTAATGTGTAAATGCGGGAAGACAGGGTATTAATACTATTGTCAACAACAGCAAGCACCTTTTCTAGATTTGCTTGATCTATTTCCCGAAGATGGGAAGCAGCTTCAATTTGCGAAAGCTTCCAGAGTTCATTGTATGTTTCATAAATGAATCTCTTAGGTGGAGGACCACGAGGCCCCAGGACAAAGTCGGACAGATCAATGTTGCCTGATAGGAGGGATAAATGTTGTTTAACAGAATCTAAGGAAGAGTGCTGCAACCACTGTTTACACAATTTACCAACAGAATATATGTTGTAACAGTACGAGAGTCAGAAAACCTGGGGTCCGGCCTATCCTGTTTGTTACCAGGATCCGTGTCATGAAAATGCTGTTGGCAGGCATTAGATGCTATGGGCCAAGCCAACCAGGGTGACTGAACAAACGTAGAGACATTAAACGAATTGTTCTGGAACAAAGCTTGCAAATTTGCAAGGGAAATATTGAAATGCAAGCTCTCGTTGGGAGTGGAAGACAATACAGGAATGGAAGGTGCATTTAATTGTTTGGAAGTAGCCAAACCCCAACACGTTGTTTGATAGATGGTTTGATTTAAAAATAAAATCTGGGCCGGGATGAGGCAAGCACGGTGCAAGGCTTCTGTGCCTTGTACCTGCCATGTTTTGGAGCCCCAAATAGATTTTAAGTCAATGGTGTCCCGCCAATGTTCATACCCACCCACCGCTAAGGCGTTCAAAAAGGAACCGGAATACAGCAATTTGGTGTGGGTCAACATGATTTTCTGAGTGGACGAAGTGTTTAATTTAAAATAATAGGACCCAGGGTTCGATCTATCAAAGTCTGTAAAATAAGTAAACTTATTTCTAAGAGTCTGGGAGCTACCTGGCAAAGGGGTCGGACAATGTTCCCATTGGGTGTAATTAAAAGGACCCCGAAGGGTAATGGGTTTATGGAGAAAGTGGTTGCCCCAATGCTGGTAACAATATAAATCAGCATAACTCGCAGAATTCATGTACAAATCTTCAGCATTAAAGGCAGCATAATATTTTAAATCAGTAAATAACGATTCAACGGCATGTACATCCCAATCGTCAGAATGAATATTACTTTTAACAACATCACCCATTGAAACACGGAGGACATTGGGTACATTAATAATCTCGGTTGGTCCATGAATTTGGAAATTTACTGCATCCCATACGATGCCATCAGCGACGGGGTAAGCTGAAATGTTCACAAAAGTGTGATCACGCTTCATGATGTGAGATGAAGAATGCGGAGCCAAAGTTCCAGCGACACAGTTCACAGCAGAGCATTCTGGTAAATAGTGACCATTGATGAGTAAGAAAAAAACTGTCACAAAGCCAATGGTCATGAACAGAAAAATCAGAAATAGTACCAACCAGATGTATGTCCATGGTGGGATCAAAAATTGTCTCTGAACCAGGATAAAAAAATATGAACCTGGACGGGATAAGTGCTGAAGTGGAATCCGAGTCAAAGGAATAACGTGTTGGGCTCAGTGGCGTTGTTGGTAGATGAGCCACGGACTCGGTGGCGGGGTAGGTATACTCGGTCTCCTCGTTGCAGGGGGAATCCGGGTAGTCGAGCAGGCGATCAGGCAAATCTACCATCTCAATGGCAACATCAGTGACCGTTCGGGCTGGAGGGCCACAAACATTTGTCCTGGAAATGACTGGACAAGAGACCGCTGGTGTTACACTATTCAGGATCGGCCAGATGTTGTAACTTGACATTTTCCACTGAGATGTGTCTGTTCTCCTTGCGACCAGGAAGCGGTGGTAAAATGACTGTACGAGTACCCTTCAAGCCAAGGACTGGAATCGGTGCACGATAAGAGGGGCCAAATTCTTTTTTGTTCTCCAACTTCTCTCGGACCAGGTCTCCAACTTTCGGAAGCCAGCCGGCAACCGGAATCTGCAGCGCAGCGTCTGTGGCTGAAGGTAAATGTTCGATTGCAAGTTTGTCTCGGGCTTCTTGTAAGTCCTGTAACATAGTAGAATGGTTATCTACATCAAAGATTGCGGATTGCGCCGCCATGTCTAGACCATCAAGGTCGGGCACAAACATTTGTATGCCAAAGAGCATTTCGTATGGGGTCCGCCCACCCAGAGGTCTTCTAGGGAGATTATTAAGTGCACGTTGTACGGTATACAAGTGGGCCAGCCAGTTCCTGCCAGTACCTAAGACTCTAGCTGTCAAGGATTGCTTTAAGTCACGGTTCATTCGTTCAACAATCGAATTGCCCTCAGGCCGATATGGAGACGAAAATTTCACCCGCACCCCCAGTGACCCCATTGCGTCCTTGTACGCCTTAGAGGCGAACGCTGGACCTTGGTCAGAATGGAAGGTGCTGCAGGCAAAAATTCCCACAAAGACACGCAAATCCCTGATGACATTTCGAGCGTCAGCACTCCGTTGTGGCCAGACCCAGATGAAACGTGTGCACGAATTCACTGCAACCAAGATGTACTTATATGCAGTGTCAGAAGAAAATGGACCGAGGGTGATCCAGGTAAACACACCCAAAAGGTCTGTTAGAAATGCAGAGCGGTGTCTGTGGTGGTCTTGTAACCGTGGAAGGCTTAATTTGCTGACAAACGTCACAAGAAAGCACATAAGTACGGGTCTGTTTATATAAACCACGCCACCAGTAACGCTGCGGCAAGATGGAAACCGTCGCAGACACGCCAGCATGGGCCGAAGCCATGCCTTCGTGTGCGGCTGTTATCAAGGAAAGTCTGCGGTCCGCGTTGGGAATCAGCCGATCACCAACGTCTGGAATTCTTACGTAAGGAGCCTGTTCGGGACCTAATTGATAGAGTATTTGGAAGGGAAACCCCGTGGGTAATTAGCACCTTCCTTTGTCGCAGCAATAGCTGCCAAAATATCATTATCTATTTTAGTCATGGATCTTGTAACTGCCGCTACTGAGCACGTGGCTACTGCTGATTTGGCAGCTTCGTCTGCCAAACCGTTACCGACAGCGTGTGCGCCCACACGCTGGTGGCCAAGAGTGTGGATCACCTGTGTGAGAGGCAGACGTTGTTTCAGATCTGCCACTCGAACCCAAAGCATTTTATGCTTAATTGTGCTGCCTTTTGCATCTCTATAGTCGTTTTGCGACCAAAAGAAGAGATTGTCATTGAAAGATTGAACACAGTAGTAATAATCGCACACAATAAGAGTTGTCACGTCTGGATTAGCGAACTCAAGTGCGAGCACCAAAGCGCGCAGCTCAGCCAATTGTGCAGTACTGTCTCCTAGTGCCTGAGTGTGCACTA
The DNA here is from genome assembly GCA_963921515.1 of Calotriton arnoldi. Lineage (NCBI taxonomy): Eukaryota > Metazoa > Chordata > Amphibia > Caudata > Salamandridae > Calotriton > Calotriton arnoldi. The sequence continues at coordinate 147,435 of CAWUFW010020534.1, forward strand.
CAGTCGGTTTGAACTCTCCGTTCACCATAGTACCTGCAACAATAGCGCATGCTGCTGAATAAGCATGCTTGGAACCCGTGGCCGGTTGTGCTGAACCATCGGTATAGATAATACATTCGTACTCCTCAAGCAGAGACAGAGGAGGAGGATGAACAAATTCATACTGTAAGAACTCCTGTGTCTGAAGAGAGGAATCAAAGATAAAAGTGACATCCGGGGACGTCAGAGATGTAGCCCATTGTATCCAACGGGGGTGTAAAGCCTTAGAGTTCGGGACACTTGCTTTCGTCACTGCCTCCAGGGCAGGATATGGTGTTACCACCAAAATGCGTTTTCCCTGTGCCAGTGCGCGTTCCTTTAGAATCGCCATTTGCACTGCAGTCAAAACTTTCTCCACAGAGGAAAAGCGCATTTCTGCAGAAGTGTAAAGATGTGACTTGTATGTAATCGGTACTGTGTCACCTTCGTTAAAGGTTAAGTACGTGAAACCCACTGCCCCTGGAACGATTCTAATCACCAGGTTTGTGTGGTTGTCACGAGTCAACAAGAATTTAGATTCAAGTAGATCGGACTGCAAAGATTGCAGTATAGAGGAATGCTTGGGAAGCCAACATGACTTCGAAAAGTTAGGTTGTATCAAGGCATAAAGAGGCTTGATACGCTGGGCATATTCGGGAATGTAAGTACGCCCGAAGTTTAGAAAACCCAGTAAAGACTGAAGCTTCTTCAGAGTGGTTGGAGGGCACAAAAGTGCGCACTTCTCCAAGAAATGGGGCGCTAAGCCCTTACCTTCATTGTTGAGCTCATAGCCCAAGAACAAAACGGTAAATTCAGCAATGTGAGATTTGGCAAAATTAAATTTATATCCTAAGACCGCAAATTCAAGAATAATGCGGTCCACTCGGGAAAGATGCGGCCATAATTCGTCGTCCGTCAGATAGATATCGTTGACGTACGAACACGCATCTGGGTCTATGCTGTCCAACAAAGAGACAATACGGGCGGCGAATACACCCGGGCTGTTCTTGTAGCCCATAGGTAAACGCCGGAATTTGAATTGTTTACCACCGGAAGTGAAAGCGCTCCATTGGCCGCACTCCGGGGACAA